>JAZHYW010057043.1:0-45504 GCA_037355805.1 Ixodes ricinus | reverse complement strand
GCATTCAGTCATCCATCCATTTATTTAAAAAAATATATAACTCATACCGGTTTTTTTCTTGTATTAACAGGGTAGGTAAAATTGTTCGCTGCTACCTGGCGGCAATTGGCGCGGAATCGTCGGGTAGCAATGCCGGCGAGCTGCACTGCGGCCAATGCGCCTTTGTCGTTATCGCGCAACCTAATACGGTTAAAAAAGCTTTTAGCCTTCTTTAAGGTCGCACAGTTGTCGAAAGACAAGCTCCATGCCCTACGATTATGGTGCAAAGCGGTTTTATTTCGATGAGCGGGCGTAGATAACTATGCGGCCTGCTCCGCAGCGCCCACGCGCGGGTGCCGCGAGCGGGATTTCAGGCGCGGTTAATCCGACGAATTACGCGAACGTGTATAACGATCTCAGTTTTGTTCGCAGCATTTGAATAACCAGTGATACAGTGAGGGTTGTTCTTGAGCACTAAGTCACTTGGACAGCGCAATACGATTGTTTCCGCCAAATCTGTAGCTAAATCAAAGTGCGTGTGACATCCGCGTCTTCGTACGGTGCAACTGCATAAAGTGCTAATCGCTGCGAACTTAACGTATACGGATAAATCGCTTAGTTAAGGTTTAAAAAAAGGAATGACGTATTATTGTATGAAGTTGCTTCGATCGTACACGTACACTGCTCGACGGTCGGCGTGTATATAGTAATTTTGCATTGACTGGGCGTGCATTATTGGGACTTAAGATATACTTATTGTTAGTTTGAAAACACTAACAATCCTAAACAGTGTCGTTCCAAAATCAATTAACTGTGTTCTACTTGCAATTTAGCATTCTATCATATGAATTAAAACCAGCAAAACAAATGCCAAAAGAAAACACTCGACAATTGCATTTCTGAGCAAACAAAATGCTGTTATATAAAAGTCATTGATGTCGGGTAGCTCAAAGGAAAGTAATTGTGAAATTGCATTACTTTATAAAAGTAATCTAAATTGCAATGAATTACTTTTTGTCCAGTAGTTGTTCTAATTGTAATTACCTTGTTTCGGACAAATTTATAGTTTGTTTGTTTGTTTAGACCACAGGTCTGGGAAGCTGGAGCAAAATGCGGCGAACGTTGTAACTATAATTAAATTACATTTACGAAGTAATTGACCGAAGTGTGCTGCTAAGCAGATTATACAACAACCTTTCTTCGGTATATATACACGATTTTGAACAGTTCAACTGCCTGTTAAAGGAGCTCAATTACCAATTTGAACAGTTCGACCACCAGTTTGAACAGTTAGCTACCAGTTTGAACAGTTCCACCACAATTCGAAGCTCCGCTACAAGTTTGAAGAACAGTTTGATTATCAGTGTAACCAGTTCAGTCCCCATTTTGAACAGTTCAAATACCAGTAGGACCAGTTCTGCTACCACTTTTACCTGTCTAGCACTCAGTTTAGCCTGTTTCGCAAGTTCAGCTGTCGGTTTCCCAAGTTCGGCTGCCTGTTTGGCCAGTTTTGCTTCCTATTTGGCAAGTTCGACTTCCTGTTTTGCAAGTTTTGCTTCCTGTTTGGCAAGTTCGAATTCCTGTTTTGCAAGTTTTGCTTCCTGTTTGGCAAGTTCTGCTTCCTGTTTGGCAGGTTAATGTTCCGATTTGGCCAGTTTGTTTTCCTATATCGCCAGTTTAATCAGTTCGATTTCCATTTTGCCCAGTTCAAATTCGGGTATGCCGGGTTCAGAATCATACTGCTTTTTTCAGTAGGGGTTCCTTGATGTGCATGCTATGACCATGTCTCGTTACGTTCACTGACGCGTACGTCCATGTAATTATTTCTGTCTATCTTAACTAGACCATGAATGATAAAAAAAATGAATTTCAGGCGGTCGCACTTTGTTCTTGACTTCAAGAGAAGAAAGTTTAGCAAGTCTACAGAGTTTGGTGGGGGAATGGTTACGATTATATTTTTTAAAGATAAACCTGGAAGCAAGCCGCATGAACTTTATCAAGTTTGGACCAGTCAGCTAGTGTATATGGATCCCACACTACTTTTGCGTATTCAAGGACAGGTCTCATTAGTGTTTTGCAAGCTCATGTTTTTATTTCTGGCGAATCACTTGCATGATTTCTTCTGAGGTACCATAGTGCCTGGTTAGCTTTTCTGGACACTTTTTCTGTCTGTATATTCCATCGTAAGTCGCTTGTAAACGTCACTCCTAAGTACTTATTTTCGTCTAGACGAGGTAGGCTGGTGTCATCTATAAAGTAATCACAATTTAGGAAATGTTGTTTTCTTGTTATAGACATAACGACTGATTTTCGAGGGTTTAACTCCATTTGCCACTCGTCGCACACAATGTTTGATTTTGAGGTGTTCATTTTGCAGTTTTAGTTGAACTTGTTCAGCTTCTATCTTATTGTACAAAATACAATCATCCGCAAACAGCTTAATTGGAACTGATATTCCAAAGCGTATGCCATCTATAAATATTAAAAATAAAAGCGGTCCTAGCACACTACCTTGTGGAACTCCAGAAGCAACTGGAGCGGGTCTAGATACACAGCCTCCCAACTCAACGAATTGATCGAACTCGATGAAAGATACTAGCAAAACCAGGTTGTAATGATAGGGTTCTTAAACAAGGCTTTAATTTTAAGCAACAATTTAGGATGACACACTTTATCGAATGCTTTTACGAAATCTAAAAATATGACGTCCGTTTGGCCACGGTTGTTTATAGTTTGGGAGAGATCGTGCACGGTTTCGATGAGTTGGGTCTTTGTGGAAAGACATTTACGAAACCCATGTTGATATGGAAACAAAATATCGTGAACGTTAAGGAACGTTGAAAGATGCTTTGAAACAATATTTTCGAGAAGCTTAGATCACGTGTTGATGAGAGATGTAGGTCGGTAGTTTTCCACACAAGAAACAGAGCCTCCTTTATGTATGGGGACAATTTTAGCAATCTTCCAGGCTTTTGGCACGGGACCATTATTTATTGACGACTGAAAAATTATAGTAAGATATTTAGCAACCCATTCAGCGTACCGCCTCAAAAACGCATTAGGAATTCCGTCAGGCCCGGGACTTTTCTTTACATTTATGTTAAGCAAGAGGTTCGTGACTCCCTCCTCTTGAATTAATAAGTCACTAATTGGAGGATAATCAGCAAAATCTCTACCTCTTGGTAAATGTTGGTTATCTCCAGTAAACAGAGATGAAAAAAGGAATTGAATTCTTCCGCTCGTTGCTGACTGTTGTCGGAAGTAATTTCCTTCTTTTTTTTTTTTTGGGGGGGGGGGGATTAACATACCGCCAGAATTTAGCCGGGGCTTCCGTAATAAATTTCTTAAGAGTGACATTGTAAAATTTATGCTTTGAATCTTTAACAAGCCTCTTCAGATCGTGACTCAAGCTTTGCAGTGTCATTTTCCTAGAGTCATTTGGTTTAATTGCATTAGCTTTCCGACATCGTTTTCTTTTTCTTTTTACACGTATAACTTCTCTGGCGATCCAGGGGTTCTTACTTCTTATTGTTGAGGCATTGGTCAAGCACGATTCGATGGTTTCATATTTCGAGAATTCGGCAATATGCCGCCTTTCTTAATATTCCACGGAAAATAAATTTCGCGACATAGAATAAACTGGTCCCTATTTCAATCTACGAATAATATATTTGCATGACCGACGATATTTGGACTGTTTTCGATTCGGAGTGCTTACGTTACACGATGGCTGGTTTAAAATATGTAAATGCTGATATGTTTCAACAGAAGGAAAAACTACTGGAAGTTTAATGACTTCCAAGTTGGCGCATCGCGGCGTGACCGGAAAATTGAAGTCAACGTTACGAAAAAATTAAGAATGAAGAATTTGCCGTGTGATTCGAAAGCGCGTTAATAATGATTAAAAATGTAATTTTTGTTAGGACCGTGAGTCCGTGAGGGGTATGATTGCGTGAGGGCCATGAGGGCGGTGAGGTTCAGTGAGGGTAAGTGAAGGGCTGGAGGTGAGTCTGACTGTGAGGACGAGGGTGAGTGTAGCTGTGAGGGTGAGGGTGAGTGAGGGGCTTAGGGTGAGTGCGGCTGAGAGGGTGTGGGTGAGTGAGGGTGACCTAAACTGCCGACCTCTGGTAGGTACGGCGCGAAGGCAGAAAGCAGAGGCAAGATTCTCAAAATGATCTCACGACACAAACGTTTATAAATAAAACTTACTCAAAAGTTACGAACTTCTCGGTATTCTCAAAGCAAAATGCTCTTAAATTTTGCGTGAGATAAGACAAGATCCTACGACAAGGGTCCAATTTGTCTTTCGAACTTTTTCGCAACTATTCGTCCAAAATATCTGCCTACCTTGAAGTTCCTGGTTGAAGAACAGCGCGACGCCAGAAGACGCTGACGTGAGCTCTCGTCGGAGACTGGAAACGATCTCGGATCATCACCTTTAACGATACTACCTCTCGCCGAAGCATACCGTGCGAAGCCCTGCGATATACTGGCACCGAAAGCTTGTTCGCTGCACGTTTAAGTGCTCCTGGTGCTTCGCTTTTATGCCGGTTGAAGTTTCCAGTCTGTGGTTGTTTACGACAGAAACGTGAACCAGATAAGTTCCTCGCGGATAATCAACGAGGTGACCAGTGCTTTGTGCGACCTCGCCGAAAGCAGAATAAAGTATCCTATGACGCCGTGCACGTGCTCGTCTACGGGCTAGGCCTACTAGTGCCTTTGTCTTGCCCTCACTGTCCACGACCGTCTGCCCCGACCTCTGGCGCGGCAACCCTGCTGAATAGAAGATGCCAGCGGGACACTTCCTTTTCTTTTTTAAGTGGACCTTTTCCGGTGTCAATGCCTAAACCATGAGCTCGATTTTAGAGTTGGACCTGTTGTCCCCTCGTCGTCTTCGTTGAGTGGCGGTGGAGGGCGCACTCGTCGCAAGGATACCCTCGGCGATTCGCTCTGCTGTTTTGTTTGACAATAGACCCAAATAAGTGCCGTAAGGTAGTGTACTCGCGATCTGCAGAAGCGAGTGGAATATAAAAGATTGGTTCCGGAGCAGTTACTAACACACAGTCCAGGAGCGTGGTTTTAGCGCTTCGATCGAAGAGACACAGCTCCATGCGCGAACAGGCAGCTCTTGCCGGCACTCTTGTGATACAAAACGTCGGCTACTTCCCAGATCCCTGGGACCACGAACAATGCTGTGGTGACTTGTTTTCAGGCATGTCGTTTTGCAAAACTAACCGTGCGGGCCGTCCCATTTACCAATGATGACACTTTTGTCGACATCGTTGCGATCGAGTTCGTAAGAGGCGACTAAAGCGCTTATGGCAGCCATCTCGGCCACGGCAAGCTGGGAATTCGGGTTTGTTGAAATCGGGGAGTGCCAACATATCGCAGCAGGAAGACGATAGTCGAATAAACTAGGCTTGAAGGACCGATGCCTCTGCGTGTTTTGGTCCAAAATCACGCGCTCCGAATCATGCCGAGCTCTCCCATTGGCTGTTCGTGTTGCCGAAGACGCTGTTGCCATAAGAAGCAGCCCGCTCTCGCGGTGATAAGGAACTTACGGGACACCGGAAGCTCTTGTTTTTCTGAAATTTTTTGCCTCTCACTTTCGAATACGTTCGGGAATACCAATCTGAGAACTTCTTACGATGCGGGTAATCTAAAAACCTCGTAGCCAAAATAACTTAAAATAACAGATCCGGTGTGAATCTTGACTTCGATATGAATCATGTCAAACGTCGGCCCTGACCACGCGGGCCAGTCCCGAGCGCCGCTCCCCCGAGTGTCCCATTGCGCCGTCTTCCTCGTCAACCCCCGGCCAAAGCGGCCAACGCAACGCGACTCCTCAAACGAGTCACGTCCCGGAAGGCAGGCATGAGAGAGGAGAGCCTAATCAGGCTCGTCCAATCCTTCATCATCAGCCACGTCGCGTACGTTGCGGCCTACCACAGATGGCTGCAACACGAACGCAACAAAATCAACGCCATCATCCGAAGAGCGTACAAGACGGCGCTGGGCCTGTTCGAGTCCACGAGTACGACCCGCTTCTTACAACTCGGGATACATAACACGCTCGAAGAAATAGCCGAAGCGCAACGGACCGCTCAACTGGAGCGGCTGTCCACGACTAAAACCGGGAGGAGGATACTGGACGACCTGGGAATAGGACACTCGAACGAGACGGAGACGAAGCTCCCAGTCCCCGCAGAGGTCCGAAGCCAGACCAGAATCGACCCTATACCCAAGAATATGAATCCCGACTACAACAAGGGAAGAAGAGCAGCGAGGGCGAAGGTTCTCATCGACCTGCATGCCAATGACGAGCACGCGCGGTACGTGGACGCGGCCGAATATCAACGGAACGCCTTCGCAGCGGTTGTCATCGAGGCTTCGACCGGCGCCACGAGGACGGCAGCGAGCGTGAGAAGCGCCGGAGCGGAACAAGCGGAGGAGGTGGCCATCGCCCTGGCCATCGCCGACGCAGACTGCCACACGGTGCTGAGTGACTCGAGACAGGCGGTGCGAAACTTCAGCAAAGGCCATATCTGCCGGGAGGCCGAGCGAGTATTGCGAGCGGTCAAACTGCAAGACAGAAAAGTGAGAATCAAGTGGTTCCCGGCGCACGCGGGCGACGCGTCGGAACGCAATGACAACCACAACGAGACGGCACATGCAGCGGCGCGAGCGCTAACCAACCGCGCCCCGGCGACAGACCGTCCGACGTGGTTCGAAGCCAAGGACCGCATGACGGACTATAACGACATCACGAAGGCCTATCGCCTGGCTCGCAGGACTCTCCCACCCCCGCACCCGAGGCTGAGTCGAGCGGAGGCGGTACTACTGAGGCAGCTCCAGACCGGATCGCTACCAAGCCCAGGACTGATGCATCGCATGTACCCCGAGACATACCCGACCGACAGGTGCAAGGTCTGTCGGAGGGAGACGGCAGATCACACGCACATCTTATGGGACTGCGTCAAACACCCAGAGGAAGCAAGATCAAGAACGATTCCGCCGCGGCTCGAGGCAGCTGCGAAGAGCTATGACCAGGATCAACAGCTTTGGGCCGTCCAGCAGGTCCTCGGGGCGCTCGAAAGGCAGGGACCCGGCGAGCCGACAACAGCGAGCCGAGACCCGCGTCGAGTAACGGCAACTCCGAAGACGACGTAGGCCCTCGTCGGGGTGCGCGAGCGCCCAACTGCAGGCACAAATAAAGTTTGTTCCAATCCAATCCAACCGTCAACCCCCCTCCCCCCATCAAGGTCCGGCCTTTGACCGGGCCTCGGTTGGTCGGGGACTCACGAGTTTTTCCGGAGGAGGTCTTCTACCTCGGCCATTATCTCGTCGTCGGTGGATGGGATTGGCGGTTGTTGTTGTACCCTATCATCCGTGATGTTGTCGTCGAAAGTCGGAGGGCACGGAAAGGAGAGCCGGGCGACCCCGACACCATGGCTTTTACCGGAAGAGGTGGAAGCGGTTGATGTGGTGGGGGCCATTGTGGCTGCGGGTACGACGGCGGCGACCGCGGAGACTGATACTGCGTGGCAGGGACTTCGGGAACCTGGGCTGGCTTGAAGGGGGTAAAGGTAGCGGGCGCTGTAAGGTCTGGGCGGTCTCTTTTCACATCTGCACCGCTGCACTGCTTCTTTCTGCGAACGTGCTGGTGACCTTCAGGAACTATCAAACGAAAGGCAGAAAAAAGAATAAAAGGCATTCTGCACTTCAAAGCTGTTGATTATAATCCTTCCCCAAAACCAGGTGCACACTAGAGGGGGCCCGGTCGTTCCGACGGGACGACGTATGTTCTGTAAGCCGGTCGCAGATTCTCCTCGCCTCCCCCGCGAGCTTGGGGGATTAGCGAACATCTGTGACGAGGATCATGTGACCTCAAAACTCGATGACGTTTAGTCGTCTCTTCAGGGAGAAACTCTGTCGTGCGAATACACCTTTACGTAAAGGCAGGTGCATAATCTGACACAAAGAGAGGAACGCACGCCGTATCAATTGCATTCGCCACGAACCGCTCTCTTCCTAGCTTCCACCATTTGGTAAAAATGTATTTCCCCATGTATCTGTATCTGTATTCGGGAATACTCTTTTGTCGTGTTCGCAGAAAGATCTCAGGAATATCCCGTTGCATAAATACTAACTGTTTCTCAGTACTTCAGCTTTGGCCTTAAAATATACGTATCACAGCATTTGTAGTCCGAAACGCTTGTTCGGTTATCACTGTCTAGCCCTGTTTCGAGCACATATGGCGTGAGAGTGAGCAGTAGGCGAGAGAATATCGAACAAGCATGGGGCTTTGGGGAAAATGGGGAGCAGCGGACAAGCAGGGTCAAAGCTCCTGTTTGCAACCGGACACATCAGCGAATCTTCTGTTAGAGCACTAGCCTTGGTAAGGTGTTATCTCACATACGCTGCGCACGACAATGTTTATGCCGTCGAGGTACAAAATGTTCACCAAGTTCCTTTTCCCAAGATAACAGCGGATGAACGCACGATGCCTGGTGTTTTCCAGAAAAAGTAAGGAGTGTTTTTGGCCCCGCGTAAATAAACTACGCATCGTAGGGAGCTGAAACTCAGTGAGATTTTGACGCTATCGTTTGGGATTGAACGCTACAGTTTTAGAAAATAGAGAGTTTTAGAATAGGGGAGCCGACGTTTTGGGTCCCCCGAGCAGCTTGAAACTTCGTATTGAGCATGCGCAGTACGACGCGTCAAGCTACTCGAGAAACCCAAAACATTGAGGCCCCTATTCTGAAACCATTTAATGACATAACTTCGATCAAAAGACGAAAAGGCGAAAGCAAATGTTTTTATCAGCCGAAGTCTACTTAAGCCTAATATTGTCAAAAGAAGAAGCGACACCGTGTGACGTTCAGAATTTGTTTCAGAGAAGAAAAAAATTCAGCAAAAAACAAAACAAATATTCTCTTTCTTGCTGCAAAATCATTTTTTCTACTGATGTGTATGTGACATTCGTTCAAAACGTCACTTCTTCTTTCGACGGTATTAGGCTTATGTGGGCGTGAGCTTATAGGAAATATTTGGTCTTTCTGCATTATCTTAGGAGTAAGGTAACGTTATGTTCTTAAACTTTCGCGTTCTGTCCCAACAGCTAGGGCCACATGCCCACGTAGTTCCAGCTTCCGGGCTGCATAGTTTATTAACGCGAGCCGGGAAACACTGTCCTATTTGCTCAAAAATACTCGGTACATTCAGTGTTAGAATTTGCTTTGCTCCACTGTGCGGGAGAGGGGCAAAATGTTTGGTATGTAGGGGTTCTGTAGTTGAAGTTCACTACGAACGCTTTGGCCTCCAAAGCCATCGTAACGTTACAAAGTGTCCAGCGCTTGCCCAGGTGTATCGCGTTTTATCAGACTCCGGTACGGCTTCCGACCTGTTCAGAGGACAGAGGATGTTTGATTGTTCCAGCGCAGCGAGGCGAAGCGTCTCTCTAGCCCGTACGCTTCACCGCCTATCCAATGAGTCGAAGCGACAAGAAAAGGCCGCCGACGACGATAAGCCAAAGTTCTGTTTCGCGCGGGCAGAGCGCACGGTCGACACAGGGTAGCATGAACTTGCGGGCTACGGGTCGGTAAGTCGTCATTGTTCCGGGAGTCCCACCTCCCGCCAGTGTATCTCGATCAGGCTGTTTCGGAAACATGTCGACTGAATACAGATCTCCAATAGAGTCAGCCAACAGTGTAGCTCGAGTTGAACCCTCTTACAATAATGAATCGAGCCACTTATATGTTGATGCGACGGTTGCGGCTCCGTGGACGATAAGGTAATAAAGCGATAAAAAAACGCGTCTCTTTGTAGAGTGCATGAGCAACACCATTCAGATAGACAGCCGTAGAGCTGAATGTTACGTCGCCTAGCAAGGGTCAGCACGAGGGACATATGGGACATGGGCGCTACGTCAAAATTCGTCTGGAAGTCATGCTCATTAAGCTAGAACACAGGTCCGAGCTGAACGCTAACACAGTACTCGCGTGCGAACTGCGACCCGCTCTGGCTCTGATTAGGTGGCGTAGTATATTCAGCACTACGGCGTTTTCTCGCGACACGCAAAAAGAAGCGTACCAAAGGAAAAGAACGGCGAACGTCTACCTCTCGAAAGCGCGAGTATGGCTCAAGTGAGCACGTTTGCCTCCTTTCCGAGCGTCCATCACCGCCTAAACGCTTTAAGAAATAGACAAGCGAAATGGTACCTCCCGGAGAGTGCAAGTTTTGACGTCCGCGATTGGCTTCGATTGGCCTGGCCGACGGGAAGCGCTCAACCAGAGGCCGCTGAGGAGTCCGAACGGTTTTCTTCATAGAACTCGAATGTTCTAATGAGGCGCACCAGCGCAGGTTCGTTGTTCATTCTTTTTTTCAGCTCAGTCTAATATTACGAAGCCACCCAGAGCGCTGCATTGACTTCAGTCGAAGATCTAAGTCAAGTGCACCGTTTGCATGCGTTGGACACACTCGCCTGCACCTTTGCATTAATTGCATTATCATCAGGTAAATGTCCTTTCCGGGGCAATTGTTGGCTATGGCTGTGACGGTCTCGGGAAAGGTACCCCTGTCTTTCCGCCACAAAGGGGTGGCGAACATGTTCGCATGTTTGAAACCACGAAGCGTTCAATGTTTTAAAGCAATGACTTTATTGTTTATACAGCGCAAGGTCGGGTTGCCTTGGTAGGTGTGGCGACACTGGTTTGCGCTGTAGATGAGCAATTTAGCCAATGCAGGGCGGCTAATCTGGGGTCCTCAACGTGCATCAGGCTGTAGTGATACACGACCGCGCGAGCTGCTCATCCAGATCAAAACGGGCAGTTTTGGGGATTGAACCCAAGATCATTAGGTTATCCAGCAAGAGGTTTCGATCCTCGTGCTCCGAGCTGCAGTGTGCTAACACACTGCAGATACACGCACACGCGGTTTGGAAAATAGAAGTTTATAAATAGCTAGAAATAGAATAACCAGCGCTTGCACGAGCTAAAAAAAAGGGGTTGTGTGTACATTTATACAGCCTAGAACTTGGTCTGCCTAAAAGGGTGACGAGCTCAAATATAGAACATTGACATACATTCTTTACTATAGTCAATGGATCCTGAAAGTAGCGCCATTGCCTTCCCTACTTGCTAGCCGAGCACAAACAAATATTGACATACAAGCGACCAAAACCTCGAAGGCGATTGGCTGATCGGCCTTCGTTGCAATGGCAATCGCCATTTCGTCCCCTTCAAATCTTCGAAGCTTCGAGAGTGTCGTTCTAATCCAGTTGCACCAAGATGACCATAAAGCATCATCGTACTGGAAGCGTTCGTTCCTCGCCAATATAAGCGTCTTTCGAACTGTGTATGCAATCATACTTATCAATCATGCCCATCTCCACGGATCGCTTACAATTATATTGTTCTTATTGCTGTATTTCGAAACAGTAAACTTATTTTTCAGTGCCTCCAAGCACCGACACAGCATGTGGTGGGGCCACGAACATGTACGCTGGTTTCGGCGGTGTGTGGATAGCAAAATCTGGGAATGCAAGAAACGTCTCTATAAAGCTACCCGTCACCAGCGAATTTAGACTGGCTCACAGAGAATGGAGACGTCAAGGAGAAATTCCTCATTTCGTAAGCCAAAATGGCGACCATACGGAGAGCTTGGCGCCACGTTGACACGATCCAGTTGCTTTAATTTTTTCCAGTGGCGTAGCCAGGAATGTTTTTCAGTGTATGTGTGTGGGGTGGAGGCGGGTGAGAGAGAGGCGCCTGTGGGCGACCACGGAGCCGGGCGGGAAGACACCGTGTGTATCGGAGGCCGCCTATGTTTAGAGCCGGGGAAAAAAAAGGGGGTTAGCTTTTTTCTTTCTTTTTTTCGTCGTGGGTGCGTTTAGTTCAAAGTTGAATTGAGGATCGGAACACATCGTTGAAGATTTCAAAAAATCGCATTAAGGGTCTCAATACCGTATCTTTTCACAGAGCAGGAGCCGATCAATTATTGATTGGTGGCACCGGTCAGCCGCCGTGATTGCAGCCCAACGTCGTTGATATTTGTAATATACGATGTGAGACACTAACTTTCACTGTAAAGGATAAACTTTTTTTTGCAATTTAACGAATGTTTATTACATTGTGTTGGTCACACCTTACGTTATCTCGAGATTTCGAATATAATTGTCCGAGTTAATTATTCGGGCGATTCACAGAGAAATACTAGCATATCACGGAATAAGGTAATTAATTTATTGCCGGCAGTGAGACTAGCAATCATGTTATGGACTTGGCATTGCCCTCGCGTGTGGGTTGCATTTCTAAACGTTTTATCATATGGTAGTCGAAGTTGTAGATGGCTCATGTTTGCGTTAATAGAAATTTATTGAATATATGTTTTTCCATTCTTCATTAACGTTCAAGGGTGGGTGAGTTTGTTAAGGGTCCTCGACGTCTACAGAGGACTACCCGAGGTTATTGCTACTTTCTTCTCGTATCGTGGCAGTTGTTAACACTCTTTATTGCAGGTAAGAGCAGTCAAGTATTTTATTTTAATATCCTGGTTCGCATTTGGGCACTTGCAAAAAGGGTTGTAGAGTTTAATGTTTTCTTCGTGTGTGTGGTGTTCGAGCACTTCCGAGTGACAATTGAGGGTCTACTTACAGTAAATAAATTAGTGTAAGACACACACGGCACTTGCGTGTCTCTTTCCGTGTGCTTATCTTTTTGCGTTTTCGTCCTTGTTCGTTCTTTTTCCTCAGGTCGAAATAAAATATGCCCTTAATTTTATTATGGCAAATAACTTGGGCGAAAATATTCATATTTTTGCGGAAGTTCGGCATTCGGCAGTAAGAATCAGAAAACGTTTGATAAGCTGATTAACACTTGTAAAATAATAGGCCCTTTTAATTATTTATTGAGAACCTGGCCGGAGGCAGTCGACAGAGCGCACCGGTGACGCATCCGGATTGCTTCAAATCCAAACGAACAGTCCACGAGAGCGGGCTCGCTCCCCCTCTCTTTCTTTCTTCCTGTCTCTCTTTCTCTCTTTCGCTTCCTCCTGGCGGCGAACCAGCGGCAGAACCAAACTTCTAACCAGTGTGGTCAAACTGCTCACAGGTTTGATCAAACTGCTTACCGGTTTAACCAAACTGGTGAGCAGTTACAAACCTGTTCGCTAGGCCGCTCTGCGGTGTGAAGTGCGTATCGCTACGCTCGAACAGGACAGCGGCTTGACCAAACCTGAGAGCAGTTTTACCAGACTATGCTTCGTTTGAGCTGAAGTCTAGAGGCAGCTGATGCTTCAAGCGCGAGCATGTAACCCTTAACAGTGCCTGCACTGCACGAGCGCGCGTGCTTGGCAAGGACGCTGAAAGCCCTGAGCTCGCGCTTGTAGCATTGGTGGCGTCTGGACGCTACCAATGCTACAAGGCTGAAACGAAGTATTAGTGGCGAGATGTTTTGGTGGCGCTCCTATGGTTCCCCCTTGTGACGTCATTACCTTGCGAACAACAAGTTCGATGGTGTTTGTAAATAGCATGGTGGAAGCTTGAAATCATTGCGCTCTCAAAGAAACACTGCCAACACCGTCAAAATTAAAGTTCTTTCATTCCTCTTATTTCCCTCGATGATAAATCCTTTTCTGACGTCATAGTCAGCGTTCGGCCAATCATGGCAGGCTGACCACAGCGACGTACGCTTTCGGTCGCGCACGGGGCTAATAGTGAGAATTTTGATCAAACCGTTGAGGGCTTTGGTAACACCGCTAAGCTAAAATTCGAACCGGTTACCGGTATAGTTTAACAAGTACCGGTAAGAGCCTGTTCAAATTTCAAACGGTTTTTCAGTATAGGGTATCGACGTGAATACATAATTGAATGTATATAAATATTTATTTCCTAGAGTCATTTTCGGGAAAATTTTACTTAAAGAGCTTATATATAATAATATTAAAGAAATAGACATATTATTGCATCTGATAATAAAACAAGCCAAATATAATAACATTTTAATTAAAAGTAACTTCTAGAAAATTGTTCTTTCTCGAAGATACTCAATCTATGCATGGAATAATAATAATATTAAAATAACAGACATTTAAGAGAATGTAACTACATCTAACAATAAAAAGCGCCAATACAATAATACTTTATTTATACTTACTTTGAATTAATTAATATTGCGCGTCTGTCTTAGGCGTGCAATAATAACAATTAATTTCCTAATAATTATTCAACTATGTCAAATATTATTAGCATAATGTAAATTTCTATTAACTAATCAAATGTATCGTCAGGAAATAACTTCCGAAGCGGAAAATATACATGGCGTTTCTGGAAACGCAGAACAAATCGATCCTGCAAAAAGTACACTTAGTACAGAGGGAAGTTTGATGTCCAATTAGAAAGAAAAAGTTAATAACGTCCGGTATAGGTAGGTTAACCTACTCATTTTTACTTTATGGTCTATTCAATTAGGACATTTAAAGGTATGGTTTCAATTAAAAACTTCCTGGCCACCATAAAAAAACGCCAAGTCAGCGCATTTTATATACATATATATATATATATATATATATATATATATATATATATATATATATATATATATATATATATATATATATATGGAACACAGATAATTTTACATCTTTCCTAGAAAACTTTGAATTTGGACGCATTTTAAAGTTTGGTGTGCAACCAAAACGCATGTCTGCTCCAGCGGTATCTGCTGCTCCCTTGTGTCCAAAGCGCGCAACTCACGTGCCACGCCACACATTTTTTTCATGACTGAGCTGAACCCCAAAGTAAACGCATATTCTTCTATTGATAATCGAATAGCACAGCGTTTTATTTCGCCGGCCCTCACCATAGGAAGGTGAGGCAGTAGTTGCGCGCCTTAGCCACGCGTAGCAGGACCACCTTGGCAAAAATACGCTCAGATAGAAAGCCGAATCCTAGGAACGCATCCGAATTGAGTGTTTTCTCTGAACGCCGAAAAACGCTCCGCATGCCGTATATTCTTGTGAGTTGGGATTTTCAATAGTTTTCGATGATTGCCAGAAAGTTTTTGATTGAAAGCACACCTTGAAGATACTAATTCAAAAGTTCATTGCTCGAAAGTAATTATGATTCTGAATATACCGAACGTTATGAAATACCCTATAATAGGCCCTTTGGCAGAAAACAATAGGACACCAATATTTCTTTCTCTTCGATGCGTACTTTCTGCGGGGACGATTTGGCCCGAAATTCGAGAGACGCTTTGGACTTTATCTACAGAGCTATAAATGCAGCCTTTTTATTTTATATTAGTATAAAAAAGAATAAAAAATACTTGCATATTTAGTAGTACCGCGTTCAATAGAACATTCTGAAACGAACAAAAAAAAATACGTTTTTTTTTCTATTTTGGGTGCGACGTTTTACGACACATGTTCAATAACTTAGAGAAGAAGGCGTTTTCCACAGCGTCTGGTTTAGAGATCTCCCATAAATATTCCATATTTGTGTGAAAAACGAGTACCAACATTTTGTGGTGTTGGTATTAGAATAAGTAATCTTTGCTCCTTATTTAGCTTCATGAGCTCTGAGAATATATACGAGCTCTATGCGAGCAACGCATTCTTTATAATAAATCCTCAATCGTGAAAGATACATGTATCGAAGAGTCCAAAGTTTCGAAAGCATAAACGCGATTTCTTATTTTGTGGAAAAGAAAAGAAGCATTGTTCCGACTTTATATATCTAGCTATCGTAAAATGTTCACTACGAAAAACAAAATAAAATTGCCTCTATCATTTGTCAAGAAGTCTAAAGACTTTCTTTAAAAAAAAAACGCCTTACAAATTTATTAATAACTGTAAAGTTCTATAGAGCTAATTGTGATGAGAATATATCAGCACATATGTTTCTATTTGATATATATATTTTTGGTGCATAAATTATGTGATGGATAAAGGGCTGACTTCTTTTTTCATATAGAAGGAATTGAAACCGTCCCAAGAGTGATAAAGACTCTGGGAAGTTGATTGCGAAGATAAATGTAATTTCCGGCACGCATAGTTTTGAAAGACGCATAATCTTGTGTGCGATATTGGATTGCATTTATATCACAAATGCGTTCCAGCGTTCATATAACATGCCGGCTTCTCAAGCGTGCAAACTCAGTGCGTAGGGTTTGACATACACAAACCAAGTCAACTAAACCGCTGGCAGAATCACCATAAGTGGCAGGTTAATGGCTTTGATACTTATCCCATTGTTCAACGCCCATTTTGACAGTACGTCATTCGTCCGTTCTTCTCACTTGACACATGTTTACAGGCCAGCGGCTAGTGGACACCGCCATTTTGGTGCTTACATTTATTATATATATTTTTTCATTTATTCATCCACTTACCCACAGCCCGTGACGGCATTACCGCGGAGGGTTACATAAAACAATAGTTATACGCAACTGCAGTCGAACAAAAATGAGCATATCAGAAAACGCACATGCATGCACTCAAAGAAAATCATTAGCAAAGGACACTCGAAAACAAAAATGCATCTTACAGTGCAGCGAAAAAAGCCAAAAGAGCCTCACGAACGCCCTTTGCCATAGTTTAGTTCTCAAATGCGAGCATTGCGGCATATTTTTACTCTGCTGTCTACCGTTTCATACCAAGCAGGACAACAGGAAGCACTTTTGCATCTTCCGTGAGGAACGTCGGCAAAGGCTGGTCACAGCTATGAAATAAAATACGTTTGCTGGGCTAGTTGGAGCGTTAGAGTCAGGATACGAATAAGCTCAAACAGGGATGAACACGAAGAAGCGGACCCAGACAAGTGCTCGTCCGTGGACGCTTCATGACCGTCTTTGAATGAGCGTACAAGGTTAACTAAAAAAGAAAACTCGGAACATTAATAATGCGTACCAATGTGGCTCAAGTGCCATCGCTCTAAAGCGCCATTGCTCTAGGAGAACTGAACATCCCAAGCCGCCCTTTGTCGAATTTCCCAGAACAGAGGATAACCCTTGGCCCGTAGCCAGCTGCGTCGTCGACTGGTGGCCAGGAGAGGGCATCACATGGAGTCCGAGCCTTTTTTGTACAAGGTATTTGAAGTAAAAAAACAAACATTAGGCGTTAACGACACACAGTGCAAGGTGCCTCTTTAATTAAGGGGTGGTATCATTCGAATTCGATCAAGCATATTAAAGGTGCTTTTTCTAATGTCTTTAAAAATAGATATTGGTGGTATCTTGAACCCTGTGATGAGTGAACCTGCGAAAAATAAAATTATACCTCAAAAGTTTTATAAAAATAAATTTTTTGCGAGCCAACTGGTGGGATGCTTCAAAATGACGATTCGATTTTTTTGGTGCAAAAAGTCGACGTTATGAATAACCTATTAAATGTCCTTTTCACTGGTAAGGTTTCTTCAATATTTAACGACGAGTATTGACTATTTTCAAACTGAAAAAAACAGCATAATTTTCAGCTTTTAATATTTTGTTGTCTTTACAAAGTTTTAATATTGTTACCCGAAGCAATTTGTTTCTAAATTTTAGGTTGTCGTAGAAATTGAAACGGTACGAACTATGACATTAAAAAAACCAAAACCTTGTAGCCTTAAACATAATTGCTATTTGACGATACATTGTTCGTTTATATGAGTCTTGCGAAAGTTTGATATCTTGCTCCGAACTTAATAAAATATAGAATCTTAAAATTCAAAAGCTGCCTTGTTAAAAAAGAAAATATTTTTATAATTTTATATTTTTTGTGTCTGTCTGTTGTCTAAGACGTTAACATTCGTCAGATATAAAAATATTGATTGATGTTTTCGTTGTAGTTTAAAAAAAAAACAGTTATATAGGCATCTTGTTTCTCCAAACTTATAAAGATCGAGCCTAAAAGTTCGAGCTATCTGAGGTCGATGTTGTAAAAAAATCCAATATTTACTTTCTTCTAACTTTCTGTTGCATTGCGTATAAGATACGAAATCGCTGTGTATAAATACTGGTCGGCCTTGTTTTCGTGAGTTTGTTGCGCAACCGTTTATGGAGATGCGGGTAGGGAATCGAGCTTACTTTGGAAATTCTGTATTTTTTTATTTTACTTGTTTTATTATTCTCGGACATCCTACATTCATGAGTAAAAAATTAAAATTGGACGAGAAACCAAGAGAAAGATGTCTGACTAATTCGCCGTGGCTTAAAACATCGAAAGATTACCCAAAATACCGGGCATCTTCAAAAAGCTGTCACTCGGGACTGCGGCAATTTCCGCGTTTTCCCGATTTAATTTGCTCTAGACCAGTGGTTCTCAAATGGGGTCCGCGGACCTTTCGGGGACCGCGAAGGCATTCTAGGGCCCCCCAAGCCTTGCCTCACCAGTCAAGCCCGGCCATAAAAGTTGTGCTTTCTCAGGTTGAGAAGAAATGCTTCAGACTTCGGGTGAGTGTTTCTCGTGTGTATGTCAAAAAGAGAGGTCTACCTCAGACTAGCCCTTAGTTATATTCATTTATTCAATAGTTATTATATTTAACGTATACATTTCCCCTCCCTTCACCACGAACGGGGTCCTCCATCAACTCCGCCGATCCACAAGGGGTCCGCGAAACATCGATGGTTGAGAACCACTGCTCTAGACAACCAGAAAAAGCAATATTTCTTTGCGTTCGGCACTAACGAAGTAAGAAGTAGTTAAAAAGAAACAAAAATACGCCTCCGAGGACACGTAAGCATTTCTTATGAGTTGTGAATGCGAAAGCGATTTGCGGCGCCGGGAGGAGCAGAAGGTGCCGCAGCGCCTGTAGTGAAGTGCGGCGTTGCGCATAGCAGACGGAGCAGGAATTTCCCGCTCCGTCAAAACGCGGGCTTGCTGGTGCGCACTCAAAATTCAAAAACCTTGAAACGAAAGAAACAAAGAGGACATGAACACAACCTTCTTATAACCAACAGAACATATAGCTGTAATTTTTTTGTTGTCATCTTCCCAGTTGGACGATACATATCCTAACATTCGGCACACACACAACACTCAGAAAGCCTCGAGCACTGGGACACAGAAATGAAACCTTCTTTGTCATCGTCAATTCGAAGGGTACATAACCTAACGGCAGGCACACACACTACACGGAAAAAAAGCTTCGAGCATACGGACAGAGGTACGAAGGTAGTTTCCAAATGACAAGTGCTGGCTGGACAAAACGCCTTCGCACACTAAACAAACATTCGAGTCAGAACCTACTTGGGACTAGACTGACAAAACTAAAGGCACTGACAGAAAACCATGGTGTAAGTGTTGTATTCGAATATGATTTTAAATTAAATAGGCTAACATCTTTTTAGGACGTAAGCAAGGTAGCCAAAGAAATCACAAAGATCCGCCAACTATTTGTGAGGTGGCAGTAGTATACGAGATACATATGGCCTGTGGGTTTTCGTTGGTTAGTCAAACTGTCCGCTGCTTGAACCACCGAACTTTAGAGCACAAAAGAGCGGTTGACACATATTCTGCCAATTCAGAAATTGCAAAATACCTGAGCGATCGTAGCAATTGTTTCCCTGATCGTAAGTAGACGATTCTGTTGGGCAAAAAAATATAAATTTAAAAGTGTGATTAAGAAGACAATTAGAATCACGAGTGCCGGAAATTGTATCAGCCTGTCTTCAGTGAGCTTGCACGATAAAACTCAAAGGTTGTTGTCTGTTTAGTACCACGTAGGTTGTGACTCGGCTGTTTGGGTATTTTGTGAATGCTTTCTGTACCGCTATCAATCTTAATTTGGAAACGGACTTCATGCATGTGTCCGAGTGTTCGAGGCTTTCTAAGTGTGGGGTGTGTGCCTGGCGTTTTGATATATATCGTTCAAATGAAAGATGACAAAGAGGACTCTTGTGAAAAAAAGGTGTACGCTAGGCAGGTTATAAAACGGTGGTGGGTACGTCCCTTTTGATTTCTTTGTCTCAAGATTTTCAATTGTGGATTTGCCGCCCATCAACTTGAAAACCGTTAACTTTCACGCGCCGCACGACTCTCAGCCTGCTAACGCCAATTCATTCCAAGACCTTCACTAGCAAGGACGTATATGTCGCTGCCGCGAAAACCGCCAATAAAAACCTGGTGAAGACCGAAACGCTGACTTGGGAGGAGTGGCTACGGTGTTCCATGACCCACGGCTCAAGAGGGGCCATAAAAGTCATCACCTACAGAATGGGACGGTTTTAGTGACTCTCGATAATTCACGCGCACTCTGTCTCTGTTACGATCCCCAATTTCGTTTCATTCCAGCCGATATTTGAAGGGTATACATCTTTTCAACTTTGAAATGCATTTTTTTTTCGTTTGTTAACTTTGGATCGTTTTTTCAATGTTGTGTATTTAGTTATCGGTTCTTCCCCAGCAGCATGACGATACATAGTCAGTGTCGTGCCAGTGTCGTCCAAACATCGGTCCTAAGATTGGAGAAATGTCTAGGTTTGCAGCAAGGCCCTATATCCGGCATGTAATGGCGTGCCGTCGTTTCGCCGCCGGCATAGTATGAGCGCAATTTCGTGCGAGTACTCAACGGATTAAACTTTCACCCGGGTGTCGTGTGCAATATCGTGCTAGTCACTTTGGGAATCGGCACGGGCATCGGCCGGTCGTCGTATATGCCTCTGTCGGCTCTGTATCGGTCCCGCACGTCGTGCGAGTCGGTTTTGTACCGGCCGCTGCATGTTAGTTTTTGCATTTCGATCGCATATACGGGCAAACGGGATTGTTTTCGATTGCGCTCATAAGTTTCTCTTAAATTCCTATCATTGCACATAGCTTATTCTTTACGCATTTGCAAAAGGGATACTTGTCTGAGGAAGAGAAAACATAATTATTAGATACAGGTACTTTGTCTTACATGGCAAGCAAAACTCATGAAATAAAAAACACATGAAGAACCATGACGTTTGAGAGGGAAGCAGGACTACTATCAGAGGCATGCTTGCAGTGTACTTACGACTAAAACAGCAATAACATGTAATCTAATATTGATGGACAGTCCGACTCAAGGAACACACAACTCACAGCAAACACAAAGTCGAGAACGAAGAAGATCACCTATACGTTCAACGGAAGTCTCGCTGTCGCCGATGAGCAAGTTCTTTGTAGAAGCACGTCTACCAAACACAATCAAACTAACTTCCTGGACTCCGACGAGGAAAACGACTATTGTCGAAAAACGTTCACGATTCCTTGAATCATGGATGACTTGGTGTAGTATGCTTTTATATGAGGAGATGAATTTGTAAAGCGCGAAATATTTGATACCAGGCAACTATTTTGGAGAGCCCCAATTTAAAATCGTGAAGTCATTTGGCGGTTGAAGTTCTTATCGGTTGGAATGGATGCATTTCGTTTACGACGAATAACCGTGGCCGCGACTGCAACGCACGACGGCAGGAGAACACGGAAAAACTCATTTCGGAGACCGGACGCACTTCGCACTCTACGCTTTATCATAACTTGCCAAACGGCGAAGACTGCGGTCTCAACGAGCCAATCAGCGCGTCAGGGCTATTGTCACGTGAAACAAATTCGTCCAAGCGTTTTTGTCCCGCGGAGAGCGGTCACGTGTTTCGCTCCACCACTCTGATTGTCTCGAAGCAACCGTCGCGCTCGCTCACAGACCCCAGGAAGAGAAAATAACAACGTGGCGAAGGCTTAACAAAAGGCGAAGTCGAAGAGAGATGGATGATGCAGCTAGGCCCTCTCTTTCTGCTTGCACCGTCTGTCCTTCTCGGGATAGAAGTGAGTGGATGCCGTTTTGCTTAATTTTTCTCCCCACTTCGGTTTTGAGTTCGTCAAGAAATAGGAACGCCTCGCCATCGTAGCCGATTCACAGACGGCGTCTAGTGAATGAGCAAAAAACGGCGGCAGGTAGGGTACGTCATGACGGTGTCGGCACGGCCCATCCGATGCTTCAAAGATATTGTCTAAATCAAAATGGCATCGGCACATACTTTCGATTTGACGCCAACATCGGCACAGTGCCTTGTGCTGACTCGGTTGGCGTAGCTTCATTCATATTGAACGTTTTTTCGGCATTATCTTCAGGATACGTGGAGTGCAAGAAACTATCTGGAATTGACTTTTTTAACTCTAACGAATGGGGAAACAGATTGACAGGAAAACACAAATCTCCAAACACGGTTGAGGATTGTTTCCCAAACGACAACTTCATATAGGCAACCAAATAATGTCAGTCCTTAACCATCTCGAATGCATCCTTGCACCAACCTTATATGGAATTACTGTATATTAATTACGTATCTGTATATTTTAACTAGTTTCTAAAGGGATTGTAGAAGGATTAATGACTTCTATATTTCCGTCTTCTGGATTACAAAAAACCACCAACAGAGCCTTTGGTTGGTTGCTAGCAATCTACACTACATAAGAATCCAAATGAGCTATTGCGCCGGACTTGTATATAAGTTATAATGTCTAAATATGAGCGCAATAGCTTTTTCATGTATAATTGTTTTTACCTTTGAAAACAAAACAATAAAAGCTACATTAAAACTAACAATTGTTTAGAAAAGACGACATATTATGATCAGATAAATTCTAATTATTTTCGAGCCAATATAAAAAAAAAAAGGAAAGTGTCCTGATTCATATCTTGTCTTGAATAGGTCGCCTTTTGACCAAACTGGCAATATTCGGCTCGGGAATGCTGCCTTCACAGCAACGTGCTTTGCTGGCTCGAAACACCAATTTATTCTGATGTATTATCTACAGATATTTCTCACAGTATCCCAAAAGGTTATACCTTGCTAAAATGAAGCACTTCGCATGAATTAGGTCGCCTGGAATCACAGACCATGGCGAGTTCATAGTTTAAGTTCTAACACTGGCGGACAAAATATGAGTATTTAATATAATAATTGTTAAAATATTACGTTAGGATAGAAAAAATCACAATCACAAAGTAGAGTGAACGCTAATGAATAAACCATGCAGTGGGTTACCATGCGAGTCATTGTCGTGCGTCATTTGCGTGCGGCACTACGTGAACAAGTGTGATAACCCGGTTCGTGATATAGCTTTCACAACTTATAAAAGAAAATAATATACTCTTTAGTTGGGTGCGTTAAACTCCCTTGCATCCCAGGCCAACGGCAAATCTTTTGAAGGGCGAGAGAAAGGTATGGGCTTCACTCCTGTGCCATGAAACACGTATCGGCGCAGAACAATAAATGAAAGCTACAGCTTGTAGTGTTTTGCTCGAGTTATAGTCGAACTTGTAACTTAATTACGAGTGCGTGGAGAAGTTGCCAACGCACGCGGCTGCCATGTAGGGGATGGGGGTTCGAACCCCATTCGGTCTAGTCTCCTTTTCGTAAACTTTGCTCTAAAAGCAGCGCTACCTCGCTGGTTTAAAACGGTCGCCCTTCCGTCGCCGACGTAAGACACTGGCACATTTCTTTTCAGGGCGAAGCTCCTTAAGCCGTGGGTCTGTCCCTCCTCTGTATGTAGCCACTTCAAGTTTAGTTTATGAATGGCTCAAGAGATGGCGTGTTCCGGAATTAACTTTATGTAGAGATGACAGATGGCGCTTAGCTCATGTTGCGGAGCGGAGAGCGCGCAAGGCGGCGGCAGCGCGCGCTCGCAGACAGAATCCAGCCGTGCGAGAGCGAGAGGCCGAAGCATGTCGTCAGGCTGCGCGTCGACGCCGCCAAGATCCGGCCGTGCGAGAGCGGGAAGCCGAATCGCGTCGTCAGTCTGCTCGGCGACGCCGCCAAGATCCGGCCGTACGAGAGTGGGAAGCCGAAGCGGCACGGCAGCGTCGCCAAGATCCGGCCGTACGAGAGCGGGAAGCCGAAGCGGCACGGCAGCGGCGCCAAGAGGATCTGCAGAACGTCAGGGAACGGGAAGCGGCAAGAAAGCGCGCGTATCGGCAGGCAGACCCCGATGCGGCGAGAGCTCGTGAGGCGTCTGCAAAACGCATCAGGCGAGCTCAGCCCGAAGGTGCCGACGCGCGGTTTAAGCGAGACTTTCTAGACGTTTCGTTCGGCCATAGCTGTGGTGTGTGTGATAGATTGTGGTTTGTATACACACACACACAGTGTTTCTCACGTCTTTACATGGCGATGAGTGGGCGAATTAACGGAAGAATCGCTGGTTTACCGACGATTCACTCCGGAGCTTCGCCCACTCATCATCATTCACCATTAGCTGGTTCTGCATTTTTTTTTTGCAAACGTCTGCTCTTGTTTATCCGTAGCAATCATCTATTTTATGTTCCTAAAATGCATATAGTACGTTTTTTGAAGTATTTCTCGGAAAACAATTTCGATGCAATTTTTGGGGATCGTCCTTAACAACGGGCTATAAAAAGTATACGACCTTTTTGTTATATTCGTTCTAACGAGCATCCTATAGTACACTATGTAATTTAGATTAGCTTAATTTTGTTTTTACATCTGTTCACAGACTACAGAACCTCTTTCTGCGTGCAGTTAGCGCAATACCTGATCTACTTGCAGCGAAAACAGTCTGTCCTCCTACTTATGAACCCTCAACTCCCCAATCGTCCAGTGGTTCTAAAAAAAAAAGAAGACATTTTTAGTTAAGACATTTTTTGTGTTTTATAAAATGCAGCTAGGGGCTCATTGAACCACAGACCCATATATTTATTTTTTCAATAGTTCAGTGCTTCGAGACCTTGCTTGGGTGTTACAATTACATATTCGTTGTCAGTAAACTTATCATGTGCAATATTCTGTGGACCGCATCGTTCAAATATAGTATATACTTAACTCTCTGCATGGTGGAGAAAGGGACGGAGTTCTTCAAACCACAAAACGACAAGGAGCGTTCGAATCCGGAGCGGTCATGGACTCTCAGTCATGGCCTTTCCCGAATTTAGCGGGAAATTGAATTCGTTTTCGCTAACGCCATCACGAAACCGGGGGGA
The DNA here is from genome assembly GCA_037355805.1 of Ixodes ricinus. Lineage (NCBI taxonomy): Eukaryota > Metazoa > Arthropoda > Arachnida > Ixodida > Ixodidae > Ixodes > Ixodes ricinus. The sequence goes on along the minus strand of JAZHYW010057043.1, from coordinate 20,588 downwards.
CGGGCCACTAACAGCTGTCACTGTAAAAATTGTACTCGTTTGCGCACAATGGCATGAACTTCTAGAAATTTATCCATACTGGAAGATGCCACACATGGTAGAAGCACACACGTTTACAAAAAAAAATTCAGGCAGAGACACTTAAGACTGCTTCACGGTAGGAATGCGAAAGCATTCCCACAGGCAGCGCATTCCTACAAGGAGCGCGCCACGTCTTCCTTGTTTACACGGCGCTCCGGCGGTGACATCCCGCTCCCCCACTGCGCAGACGCGGCGAACCCCGCCGGCTTCTCACCAGCTTTCGTGACGAAGTTTCCGTGTTGTCGAGTTCCTAGGTTGGGGTGCCCACAACAGCTGTGAAATGAGCGACCATCCAGTCCAGGCTCCCAGGCAGAAAAACGTCTTTATCTCGTGCGTTCCTTTCGAGCCGTCCGCACGTGCCTCGTGCCAGCCACGTCGCACGTGGGTCACTCAACAATCACCACATCTCCCTTTTTTTTCAAAGCAGGGTAATTTACAACATATACAAAACCGCTAGCCAAGTTTAAACACATCACAAAGTTAAAATTTATACAAAACATCTGGCCAAGTTTAAACACATCACAGAGTAATTTACAATATGTACAGAGCATCTGTTGAAGTTTAAATAGCACATTAGCTGTCGAACAACAACTCGGACAACAAACGTATATGGTGCAAAGTATTTTACAAAACTTCTGTTAGAGTTTAAATCCCACATCAATCTTCAAAACCCAGCCTGACCGGCTTGCGCACAATTCGTCCTGACCTGGTCACATAAGCCTGAGGTACACTGGCAGCGCCTGAAGCAGGCCCTACAACAACATTACTTCGCGTACTGCCGTCTAGACTTTTGTCCGAACTGTCGATGTCTTCCTCATCTCCTACGGGAAAGTCGTACGAACCGCCGTTCTGGTGGGAGGAACCAGAAGGAAGAAAGTGCAAAGCTCTTCTGTTTCGTCTCAGCTGCCTTCCAGAATCTGTTTCCAGCAAGTAAGACCGAGGTTTGGCAGCTCGCGCTACCACTGTGGCTTCCGACTTCCTGTCGTTTACCCACACTTTATCTCCCACTTTCAACGTACGTAGCTCTGTCGCTCGGTGTCGTTTGTTGAAGCCTCTGCGTTGCTTCTCGCGTTTTCGGCGGTCCGTTCGTATTACTGTTTTCAGATCGGGGCGCACCTGACCTTGTAACTTGGGGAGCATTGGCACCCTCGTCCGAAGACGTCGTCCCATCAAGATTTCAGCAGGACTTCTTCCCGTCAACCCTGGTGTGGCTCTGTAAGCCAAAAGAGCTAGGTAGGGATCTGTTGATTTTTGGATAAGACGTTTAACCGTTTGCACCATTCTCTCAACCTCGCCATTTGCTTGCGGGTACCTTGGACTAGTCGTAACGTGACGAAACCCGTACTTCGATGCAAACGTTTCAAATTCCGAGCTTGCAAATTGGGGTCCGTTGTCCGAAATGACAATTTCGGGCACACCATGTCGAGCGAAGATACTCTTAAGTCGTTCGATGACAACGTCGGCACGAGTGGAAGGGAGCAGGGCTACTTCCGGAAACCGTGACAAGTAATCAACAACTACTAAGTAATCTGAGTCGTTTATCTTACACAGATCCACGCCCAGTTTTTGCCACGGGTAGGCGGGGGTGACCGTTGGAATCATTGGTTCCGCACTCTGGTAGCCATACTGCGCACAAACTCGGCAGTTCTGTACCAACGCACCAAGTTCCTTACTTAGGCCTGGCCACCACACACATTCTCTAGCCCGAGCTCGACACCTGGCTATGCCCTGGTGACCGTCATGCAAACGGAGCAAGACCTCCTTCCTTAGTTCCCGAGTAGCAGTAGTAGTAAGCGTTTTATTAAAGAGGAAAACCTGAACGGTTGGCCACTCCTAGAAATGGGGGCGAGTCAGTTCAGGGTTGGGGAAGTGGGTTAGAGGAGGGACAGATTAAAAGATAAGAAAGAGAGAGAGAGAGAGAGAGAGAGAGAGAGATAAGGACAAAGGGAAGGGGTGGATGACTGTCACTTGTTGTCACTGTGCACTTTAAGGTCGGGTACTTGGGTTTATAGGCGGTCGAATAATTCTGTTTCTTCTAAGAATGTGAAAGACGACTGAATGATTTAGAAGCGGTCCCGGCCGGACCCCGGGGAAAAAGAATTTCCTCTGTAGTGGCATGCGCGACGCCGGCGTTCTGCAGGCCGTCAAAAAGAGATTTTCTTTCTTTCGCTAACGTCGGACAGTCCCAGAGGAGATGATCAAAGTCCTCGGGAACATCGCAGGTTGGGCAATGGGGGTCAACGGTAGAGTTTATGCGGTGGAGGGCTTTTTGCCGTGAAGGCACATTCAGTGCGTAGCCTGTGCTGTCTCGTAATGTGGCGAAGTGTCAGCTCCCTGCCGTGATTTTCAACGAGATTGACCCTGGCTTCCACTAACGTTGGGGTATTTGGGGAGTATCTTGGTAGGCCCAAGCATAAACGAATTGCGACTCGTTGAAGAGTCTCTATAGCCGAAGATTGGGTGGTGCTGGTGCGGACCAGCGGCAAGGCGTATTGTAGCCGTGAGAGGATGAGCCCTCTATAGAGCTGCATCATCATGGCCTGCGGAGTTCCCACCGACTGCCCGCTAATCATTCTGATGGCGTTGAGATGCCGGCGACACCTTATGATGGTAGTCTTCACCGCGGGAGCGCCAAGAGACGCGGTCGTCTAAGAGGAACCCCAGATAGGTGTATGTTCGGACTCGCGTCACATCAGACCCGTCGATGGTATAGACCCTGTTGATAGATGATCTGGCCGTCGGATGATATTGAAGGACTGCGGTTTTGGAGGTGGAAAGCGTAAGCCCTAGTTTTGATATTTCGTTTGCTACTGCTGTCAAGCCTTGCTGGAGCGTTCGCTGCATAATGCTGTATGCGTTCGTAGGAGCTGTAGCCCAGAGAAGCCAACATCGTCAGCGTAGATTGCCATGTTGATAATTTGCGATTGGCTGTTTATGCGTCGTAAAACGTCTGGGAGAGCTGCCATTACTACGTTGAATAGAAATGGGCTTATGACGCTGCCCTGGGGAACGCCTTGAGCAACGTTGCGTAGTGAACTGAGTGTACCGTTTAGGCGAACGCGCATTGTGCGCCCACTTAGAAATGCGCGTATAAATGCCAGCGCTCGGCCTGATACTCCAAACTTGAAGTTGAGCAATGATGGTTGTATGAGGAACAGCGTCGAACGCTTTCTTGATGTCAAGAAAGATGGCCGAGGTGGCATGGCGCATCGCCTTGGCTTGCTCCATATCCCCGACACGAGGTCGCCAATGGCATCTGTTGTGGATCGATGTCTTCCAGGAGACCACAAAGCTGGTGAGGTAGGGCATCGAGAGGTCTCAAGTTGCGCCCTCGGGAGCGTCCCTTCAGGGCCATTCGCTCCGGAGATCTTCCCAAGGCAGCCAAGTGAGAGATATTGGTCTTAGCATGGGCTCGTTTCACATGTGGAGTTTTCCTGACTTGTGTGTTGGAACGACCTCAGATGTCAGCCAGGCGGGAGGGGTACCGACGTTCTCCAGATGTTGTTGAGGTACGCAAGGAGTCCTGGGAGGGCTGTAGCGCCGAAAGCTACAGCGACGCGCGCTCAAAACATCGCAGATAAGGAGGACATACAACACTACCGGAGGATCGACGCCGCATCCCGTAGACACACCAGTCGCTTGCAACGAAGACAGTGGCGACAGCGGTGTGAGATGCTTCATACTCCTGGTGGTGGACGACGAGCGTGGCGCATGGCTCGTGTCCTGGCTGGGCATGCGATTCCCCGTTCACCTGCTCTTGGCATTGTCGTCGCCGGGAGAACATCACCGTGGCTCAGAGCGGCGGAGCTGCTCGCCGATGAATTCACTTCTGCTCCTATAACTCCTCCTGGATTTGCGCGACGGGCAGCACGACCTTCCCCCAGCTCCGGCCACCCGCCTTCGTCCTCCAGCGACTCGGATTTCACGCTGCGTGAGCTGAAAAATGCTCTTCGCTGCACTTCTCGCAAACGGAGTGCGCCGAGGTCCTGATGGAATAACTTTTCAAGCACTGCGAGGAATGCCCAAGATTTCCTGAGGAACAATTAACCGCGTGCCCTTCAACAAAAATCCATCACCCTGGGTTATCAAAGCCCTCACCTGCCAGTATGGGCGTAGCAAATCAGGAACTGATGGTTTCACGGGCCAGCCCTTCTCGCATAAACGCTGAAGCGACTTACAGACCGGATCAGAGGCTTGATACTCTTTTACTTTAGAGACAAAGTCTTGTCCGGTTTCTAGCCCTGTCAGGCAACCCTGCGAGTATGCGTCTACTTCTCCAACTGTTAGTTCGTCCGGAACTACCCGTTTGTCTTTGAGTGGAGCACGAGACAAACCGTCAGCCGTAATGAGCTGCTTTCCCGGTACGTAAACCATTTTAAATCGGTATCGCATGAGCCTCATGCGAAACCGCTGCACGCGGGGAGGTAGGACGTCAATAGAGTAAGTTCCAAGCAACGGAACCAATGGTTTATGGTCAGTCTCAAAGACGGCATCGAGCCCTCTCAGGTACTCATCAAACCTTTCAGCGGCCCACGTCAACGCCAGCGCCTCTTTCTCGATCTGCGCGTACCGCGTCTCCGCTGAGGTTAAAGAGCGAGAAGCAAATGCAATGGGTCGTCGGTCGCCATTTTTCTGGACCTGAGAAAGAACTGCGCCAAGGCCGAACGACGAGGCATCTGCAGAAAGGACAGTGGGCAGGGTGGGGTCATACTTCGCCATGCACTCAGCCGAGCAGATGCTGTCTTTGATTGCACTCAGAGCTGCCTCTTGGGCTGGGCCCCACACCCACTCAACATCTTTCTTTAACAATTCCCTCAAAGGAGAGGTCTTGTGCGCAAGGTTAGGTAAGAACCGGCCCAACTGGTTGGCCATACCTAGGACTCTTCTGACCTTCGACACGTCTGTAGGAGTTTCAAGGTTCCGGATGGCTCTGACCTTTTCAGGGTCAGGCTTTATGCCGTCTGCACTGACGCGGTAACCCAGAAAGGTCACTTCCTTCGCCCCGAAAATGCATTTGGACTTGTTAAGCGTGACGTTAGATTCTGCCAGCTTATCTAAGGTTTTCTTTAACCTTTCATCATGTTCAGCTTTGTCTTTCCCGAAAATCAACACGTCATCCATAAGGTTAACGACTCCAGGAAGACCCTCCAAAATTTCTGACATTCGCTTCTGGAAGTATTCTGGCGCAGAGCTTATACCGAATGGAAGCCTGGTAAAGCAGTACCTTCCATACGGCGTGATAAAAGTCGTGAGCTCCTGGCAGTCCTTTGATAACTTGATTTGATGAAACCCTGAGTTTGCATCTAACTTTGAAAAGAGAACTGCATCGGCGAGCAATCCTAACGTCTGATCTACTGTTGGGAGGACAAATCTCTCCCTTCGCACGCTCTTGTTCAATTGGGTGAGATCGACACATATTCTTACATCTCCGGACGGTTTGAGCACAGGCACTATTCCCGCGCACCACTCTGTAGGCCCCTCAACCCGACGGATTATCCCCATCTCTACCATTTTCTCAATTTCGCATTTCACCGCATCACGCAGCGGGATCGGAATCCGCCTAGCTGTGTTTATTGCAAATGGTCTAGCGTCGGGAATCAGGCGGATAGTGTATTCGCCGGGAATCGTGCCTAGGTTACGAAACATCTGGGGGTACAGCACTTCAAGGTGATCTTTATCCTCCGCAATGTCGTCTACAAACTTCACGACTCCCAAGGACTCGATCGCTGGCAACCCAAGCAAGACGTGGCGCAGTGGGCTGACTACGTACACGGTATGGAATGAAAGGTTTTCTTTCCACTGAAACTTGGCCCTGAACTTTCCCAGTACATTTAGGCTCTGCCCGCTCGCGCCCGTTAAGGCTACGTCAGCTTTTTCCAGCTGGACTGGAATGCCTGGGAAGGTTGAGGGTACTACGGTTACTTCCGCGCCTGAGTCAATCTTTGCAAAAACTGGCACACCATTGAGAACTATTTTGGTATACCTTGCTTTCGCACCTTCTGTGTTTAGGGCTCCGAGAAAGAAGTGTCCAGTCTCTTCGTCGATGGCCGAAACCGGTATCCTTTTTTTAGGTATGCGAGATGTCTTTCGGCAGACCTGGCGGAAGTGTCCCTTATTCTGGCAGTTGAAGCACTTTTGGCTCCTCGCAGGACACAGGGACCGCTGGTGCTGGTCTCCACCGCAGAACTGACACGACTTTTGGAGAGAAGATTCGTCCGAAGTAGTGCTCTTCCTGTCCGGCAGCTTGGAGTGGCGGCGCACAGCGTCGACATCCAGGTCAGAGTCCTGGGTATCTTTGGACGGCGGCGGATCGGTTGATCGGAGGGTGCGTTGCTGCTCGTGCACTGTTTCTTTCAGTCTCGCCTTGGCTGTTGCAGTGGCAAGAGTAAGCTTGGCGTCCATCTGCAGGGATTCCGAGAGCTTCTCGTCGAGAAGGCCAACCACGAATCGGTCTCGAATCATCCGCTGTTTCATTTCGCCGAAGTCACAGCGTTCAGCCTGCACGTGCAGCGCCGTGAGGAACTGATCGACCGTCTCGCCCTTCTTTTGTTGCCGACGGTGGAAGCACGCGCTCTCGAACACGACGTTGCGTTCCTTCACGAAATATTCATCGAACTTCTTTTTTACGACGTCAAATTTCTTTGCGTCTGCTTCTGCTAGGTCGAACGTTGCAAAAATGTCTCTTGCCTGTTTGCCCATGGAATATAGCAGGGTACGGACTTGCGCCTCGTCACTTCGCTCGTTGATACCAGACGCGTAGCGGTAGTCATCGAAGTGCTGTATCCAGCTAGGCCACTCCGACGAATTATTGAAATCCAGTGGCGGCGGCTGCTGGAGGGAGGCGAAGAATCCTGACGGATTCTGTCTGGCGGCTTCTGCCATCGGTCCTCAGTTCTGGCGTGACGTGGCCACTTCTGACACCATGTCGAGTTCCTAGGTTGGGGTGCCCACAACAGCTGTGAAATGAGCGACCATCCAGTCCAGGCTCCCAGGCAGAAAAACGTCTTTATCTCGTGCGTTCCTTTCGAGCCGTCCGCACGTGCCTCGTGCCAGCCACGTCGCACGTGGGTCACTCAACAATCACCACACGTGTAGCTGTGCTTTTCTTTGTGTTTTATTTCTGAGGCGCGTCCGCTTTGCAGCACAATGGGAATTTCGGTGCCTTTTCGCTCAGCGAATGGGAATAAAGGTGCCGTTTCGCTCAGTCAATGGGTATTTTGGTGCCGTTTTTCGCTGCTGCAGAAATCAAATAACGCCGGCTTCCACTCCATGGGACAGTTAGTGCTTTCGTATTAAAATAATTAACCGCGTTTGTCAAGGTGACCTCTGGTTACCTTAATGTCGTTCACGCTTTATTTTATGGGGCATGCTTTAGGGTGGCTTATGGTTTAGTAATGGTCACATTCTCTTCCGCGTAAAATGAGGTTTCTTAGTTTTTAATGGATCAAAATACTTGTTGTAGTAGACACGCTTTGCAGTTTTTAGTTTACTGGTTAGCTTATTTCGGTACATCTTAAAGGTTCCAAGCTGACACATTGCACTTGTTTTTAAAAATTGTCGATATAACTTATTATTTTTTGTATCATTGACTAGGCGTGATTCAAAGTCTGCCAGATCGTAAATTTCTTACATTTATTAAGCTACAAGTACGTATCCTAAGCATTAACACGAAATATCCCGTTGCAATTTATCTTTCAATATATTTTTTTAATATTAGGTTGACCTGTGTTGGACAACAGGACACACTACTCAGTTGTGGAGTACACCAAAACGCATTAAACTGCTAGGATTGGAACATCAGATGCATTATCTGGTAAGGTTTGCACCCAAAGCACACTAGCTGCTCTAGAGGTGTACATCAAAATACATTATCCTGGTGGTGTGCGCAAAATGCACGCGAAGCTGCACTGGTAGGCTACATTAGGTACACTAGTCTGGTGTGTGTACACACCAAAACACACTACGTTGGCGTGATCGGCACACCGGACATAATAGTTTGCTGTGGTGCGCACACCAATACACACTATGCTGTTTGATGTACACATAGTCCTTCTAGCAAACTCTGGAGCGGCTCTGGTGCAACTCAGCAACCTTGACGATGCCCTCAATACTGCACAGTACGTTGCCCACACAGCTAGAAACTTGGAAACGAAAGGCTGGCAGTTAGCCTTTCAATGGCTGCCTCCACATGTTGGTATCACAGGCAAAGAGACAGCCGATCGTCTTGCAGCAGAAGCGCACCACCTTAATGTGCCAACACTCTTTGTATCGAGAATCCACCATGCCAGAGAACTTATACACAAAGAAATAAAGCGACAACATCCTGACCCTCGAGTCTCTGGCGGAAGACCACCCGCACGTGTACCCCAAAAGCTTTCACGAGCCAGCGCCTCCATTCTGCATAGACTTCGCACTGGGTGTGCCTTCACTGCAAAGGCAATGCATCGTCTGGACCCGACAGTCAACCCAAACTGCTTCAGGCTGTGACGTTCCCGAGAAACCTAGAACACAACCACTAACACCTCATCTGGGTCTGTCCAAATCTAGCGGACGCGAGGAAATCTCTCCTCGAAGGACAACAGCTCGCAGGAGTTGCTCACGCGAGAACTGCAGATATTCTTTCCCCCCCCTTCCCCCCAGGCTCAGTAAGATATGTCACTAGAACATTCGCCTTGCTCGTAACATTCTTAGAAGGTGCAGATATAAAGACCGGCTCACTCTCCTGTTTATACTCAGAACACACCAAGCCGATCTGGTAGATTTTTTTACTGGGAATAAAAAAACGGCTATTCAATTGGTTGCAGCCAGAACACACACAAAAAAAGGTCGACCAATAATTATTTACAGTGATTTTGTATCTTAAAAACAATCCACGAAAAATGTGTAGGTAATAATATTGCAATTTATTTTACTAAATTTCACCTCAAATAACTTGAGATTTTAAGTGTTTTTGGCAAGTTTGGAGGAAAAAGAGACATATTTAAATGCTTGTCTCATATATAGAACAAAAATCGTCAACCGATCGCCATAACTGGTTTATATTAACTTCATGGGCCACCGACACAACAATTAAAAATGTAAATAAAAATGTTTTTCAAAAATAAAATTTCCATTTTTCGGTTTCCATATTTTAGCGCTTTAGCAAGGCTGGAACAAGATATGACTAATATGGTAAATCTCATCTAGATGAATACTATGTCTTCAAATAGCGCACGATTTAAGCTACACACTCATGGTTCTTTCTAGTCGTAGTTCTGATCGGTCTAGTTTTTACGACAATATGAAATTAAGGCAAAATCGCACAGGGTAGGAAGTTTGCGATTTCATGAAAACATAACCATTAAAGTTCAAATATACGTTTCTTTCTTGAAATAGTGCATAACCTTGCTTAAAATATTGTAGAGTCTGTCAGAACTGAACAATTTGTAAACAACGTCCAATTTGGGGCGTAAATGAAATTGAGTTCTTTGCACACTCTAGGAGGTGGCACTTTAGAATTTTTGTCGATAAAAAACGGTTGAGAATTACATTTTCTTTTTAGCACAGCTTCATGTGGTTGTTTTTCTTTTCTTTTTCTTTTTTTTGGGGGGGGGGGGAGATAAGGTATCACATACAGATTTATTAGAATTCTTACAAATTTATTAGAATTCATACGAAACCACCGTAGGATTTTTTTTTATTTAGAAAAACGCCGGCACGTTTCAGCGTGCGTGCGTTTTGGTTCATGCTCTTCTGTGCACTTTGGAGCATGCTCTCTGGTGCTCGTGCATTATAGCAAAAACGTCTAACAGCGGACACGGCGCTGCACGTCGAGGTGGCATCGATCCGCGCGTCGTTTCGCTACGGGGAAGGCTCGAGCCCCGCAGGGACCAGTGGTCCGCGGTCAGAAAAGAGCCCCGGGCATTGTGTGCACAGAGTAATTGTGCGACCCGTGAATGGCTCGCGCCCGGCGCGTTTTCTGCCGGCACCCCATCTCGCTCCATTAAACTGTCCGGGGTCTCCCATTGAGGGCGCCACTCAAACCCACTCCGATGTAGTGCGCCTCGATTCCGCGCGGTTTCCAACTGCACGACAGCGGTCATGTGGTTTTTGGGCCGTGTTTGCCGTACGAACTGCGAGGAAGACCAAAGAAGCGTCGATCCACCGCACGCGTCTCCACCTCCCCGCTCGCTTTCCTCCTCGGCCCACGCATGCGCAGTTAGGACCAGTCAGCGAAGGAGAGGCAGCCCCAATTAAATTGCCATCTCTCTCATTGGTTTGAGTTGCTCCCTCTCTTAAATCTACTGGGCTCTATGGCGCCGCGATACTGCGCGGCGCCGCTTTTCCACGTATAATGGGGGGGGGGGGGGGGCAGTGTTGGAGGCCATTGGCTAGAGCTGAAAAGTATCTGTGCGTTTGTTCTTTGGGTAATTTCTTGCGGAACAGCACCAAAAAGTAATACACTTAAAGCATACTTAGTGTGTAAATTTACGAAAGGAGAAAGCGACGCTTTTTGTTCCTGGCTGTTTTCAAAGGAGATGTAGCGCGACAGCATTTGGGATCCAAGCACCTTTACAGACGTCCGTCGAGCTTAGCTCGCTCTGGGTGCGCCTCAGCACGGCAGCGCTTTTGCGAAAATTTCCTCCTAAATTGAATTAGTGTATGATTATGCGAAGAGATGTAGCGTTTCCTGCTGAATTCGGCAGGGACACACTTCCCGCTACATTTTGTGAGAAAATTGAGGTGGAGCGTAAGCCGGCACCTATTGAGATGTTTCTATTCTATTTCTATTCAGACGCAAGCATAAAATCTCTGGGATTCGCGGACCTAGAAACTCTACTTCAATTAGAAGTTCCCCCGCGAATAATATAAGCTGGAACTCCCATTTTTGTCTTTTTCCGAGCTTCCTCTCCCTCTAAGCGCATTTTTTCTCAAATTATCAAATAGTACAAGTATGGGACCTAAACTTCGCAGTCCATTCCTATATAGGTCGAATGAGAGCTCTCTCAAAAACTGGAAGATACGACAAAGAAGCACGACGAACGGTTTCAGTTCATATTTCCGGCGACGGAGCACTTAACATATGTTTATTTGTACAATCTCTATAGGCGAAGTGTTCCTTTAGTAGACTTTCAGTGTACTTTGTATTCTATAGTGGTGCCGGCCGCGCGTCGACCCAGTCTGGCACCTTGTATCTATACTATTTTGTTTATTTACATATATTTACTTGTCCCCGAGGGCCTGGAGCCATTAAATCGGGAAAGGGGGAGGGAGGGGGGGGGGGAGCGACACAACGCACCATAAGTAAAAAAAAAAATCACGACACAGATCCTAGTTTCCAAATTACACCAAAAGAAAAAAAATCTTTTGGCAGTGAATATGGGAAGGTTTTGCATTCACTAGACGTACGATGTATGACATACTGAAATTAAGTATTTGTTTGACACCGTGGAATACCTACTTTATACAAGTAATCGCTACGTGATTGTTTGTAGAATTCCTCCGCCATAACTTTAGTTCACAGGGGGCAGAGGGCCGTGAACGCGAGGGCTCGTGCCTTCTCGTGCTCTACACGCGAAGAGCCAAGCGAGGTTGTCGCACGCGCAAAAAGACTAAAGTTCCCTCGATGCATTGCAGCAGCGGTGGCGTAGTCCAACTGGCTGGTGAAAGTGGTCTATTTCAGGTTTGGTTTTGTAAAAAGACATTTTCAGGAGATATAAACGAGTAATCTTGACGCGTATACAGAAAACTACGTTAAAACTCCAAATACTTAAAACAAAAACACCGAAAAACGAAATACTGATCGTCTGTCCATTTATCGAAGCAATTTTCAATTCAACTTAGCGGAGGAAAGTGACGTTATTTGAAAGCACGCGGCCTATACACCACTTCACTTCCCAAGCTAAATCTAGCATGGAAATTGACGTCACGTAACCAAGGCACAAATAGTTTCTACGCTTTGCTTAGCACAAAATTGATGATGCCACGTGACGTTGCGTCATAGGACCTATACACCAAATCAGTTTCCACGTTATATTTAGCAGGAAAACTGAGATCCCGTAACGTAAGCACTAAAACTTAACACCTAAATTTTGCAGAAACTAGACTCATTCAGTTTCCCCGTTAAATATAGCGTGAGAAATGATTTCGGTAACCTGACGTCACGAGACCTGCACAACAGTTCAGTTTTCCCGCTAAATTTAGCTAGAAAGTTGATGTCAGGTAACCTTACGTCACGAGGCCTATGCGCAAGCTGACAACTGTTGGTTTCCATTTGTCATTTCTTTACACATCGTCTTGTACTCCTATCCATAAAACAAACTTGTCGTCGTATGTCGTTCCGGGCCAAATTACTGTAAGCGGTTTATGTCGGCTTATTTTGGAATTTTCATAGCGACTCTTAGGCGAGTGCGCCGTATCATGGCCAGCCAGCACACACGATCGCACCGATAATGACGTCAAATAAAAAGTTTGTGCCGATAATACCATTTTGATCCAGTCGATGCCTGAAGTATCGGATGGGCCGCGCCGACGCCATGCTGACATACCGTACCCGCCGTTGTTTTAGATGCGGAGCATCTCTTGCTCAGGTCTATGTCCCGCGGCGTCGGCGTCGTCACGCACTCACACTACGCATGCGCAACTCTCCTCCTTCCCTCTCTCCAACAGCTGCGCGTTACTCTCTCCGCTCTCTCTCTACCAGCTGCGTGCACTTCGCGTGCGTTCGCTTCTACTCACACCGCGCGCGCATGCGCTAACTCTCCTCCTCTAGTCTCCTCTCCTTCAAGTGTGAATATAAGCAGTGGTAGCGCGCTGCGCGCGTTCCCCGGAGGAGTGAAAGGAGGATAGTTTTGGGCGCGCGGGTCGCAGCGCCACGCCGGGGCTTTCCAGTGGGATGGGCTTTCCCCGCAACTCTGCGGCTGTCGTCTGCTGGCGTTTCTCGGCCGCTCGCGTCCACCGCAGCCCAAATCCGGCCGGCCAAAGAAATCAGTCAAGAGAATAAATTAATTACGATCCGCGATGCTCCGCATCACCCCATGGCTCCCCTCGAAGAAGATGGTGTAATTTTTTGGTTGAGTGTCGAGAGTGTCGTTTGTAAATCGGCGATGCTAGCAAGGTATTCGGATTTTGACCCACTCAAAACCGAAGTTGAACAAAAAGAAGAATTAATACGGAATGTGCTTACTTTTAGCCCGAGAGAGACATGAAAAGAAGCATGGAGGATTTGCTGCGTTGTCCATTTCCATTTGGCCTCTGCTTTTGTCAAGCCTCCCCCACCTTCTTTAGTGTCCTCCTGTGACTGTGAGCGAGCGTGACGGCCACTTAAAAGCAAATCAAAGGGGTGGTGCGAAACACGTGGACCGCTCTTCGTAAGATAAAAACGCTTAGACAAAACTCTGTCGCGCGACCCGCTCTAACGAGCTGATGGGCTCACCGGGGCCGTAGTCTTCGCCATTTGCCAATTTATGCTGATGGGTGGGGGGCACGTGGGTTTGGTTTCAGAAATGCGCTCTATAGTATAGGGAGTATTCACTGGCGGCCATGGCTGTGTGCACGACTGCTGAGCGCGTGCTGATGGCGAGCTCTACAGTTCTTTTGCAACCTGCATTCCACACCATCAAGGTTGCCGGTCTTAGCAACCTATTAATGTGAGCTCGTTCTGAGCATGCGCTCCTAAGCAACACCCACAAATATGGCGTCCATTGAATACTGCATCTACTGCTTTCGTCTGTTGCAGTCGTGGCCGTGGTTTTTCGCCGTGAATAGCGGAGCTACGTCCATGCCAACTATGTGTTAATGCCCGTTTTCTTCGTGTGGAGTCCATGGAATTATTGTGCTGCCTTCCTTGGACGCGTTTCAACTAAAACTGCCCATCAGCGACGACGAGCACGCACTGAATGAGGGCTACCTTCTTTCTTGACTTCGTGCACGGGTTGCTCTGTGCCGCCCGAGTCCGATTACAGTGTATCAAGGATTATATGAAACCGCCGCAGGCGTACACGGCAGGTGGCGCACAGCGCATGCGTACTCTGCTTCATCTCGCGGAAAGGTCGAGCTAGGCGACTCGGCAAGAAGGGTTTGTCGTCATTTTGTTTTTTTCGAGTTTCAGTGAGTTCTTGTTCAAATTTAGGTGTTTCTGATTTGGTCGAATGCTTATGATTACAGTTTGGACAGGAGTCACGTGTGTTGGCGAGAATTCAGTGGGTGTGGATTTGGCAAGAAGAGCTGCTACCTGTCGAGCCTACAGTCCGATAGGCCTTTTTCTGAGTAGCTCGGGAGGCGCGCTCGAGCAGCACTAGTTGGTTTGAACTTGTCAAAGTCGAAGTCGAGGAATTAACCTTCCGTGCTGTTGCCGTTTCCGTGGTGGTAGCAGACAGTGTTCACACGTATACCAGCTTGACCAATCGATGTGTTCTTGTTTACAGGGATCTTGCAGTGTTCGGGGATCCTATGCAAATCGAGGGAGGACTACGAGAGACGTCGCTGTCCAGGCGAGGCGGTGGCGCGTCGTCGAGCTTCGGAGGTGGTGAAGGGTAGTTCGGAGTCTGAGGGTCCAAAGAATGACTACCGGCTGCCAGGTGGAGTTGCCGCCAGCTCACGGAACACAATCTCGCCCGTCGCCAGCTGCTTCTCGGGCAGACTTACGATGGAGCTGTACACGGTCGGCTCCGTGGACCCGGTCACCCGCTCTGTATACCATCCTACATGGCCGGCGAACTTCACGGGTGCCTTGACTTCCGGGCGTCCTCCCTTCACGTGCGGCGGATTCAAGCTGACGTTCGAGTTTGTCGTTCGCGATCAACGGGAGTGCCACGTACACAGCACAATCCCAATTCCAACTTTTGGAACCACACAACCAGACTGGACATCGCCCGAAAAAAAATGGTATCACGTATTACTTCCTTTTTTAGAGCGATGTCGAGTCCGGTTTAGTGGTTCCAAAAGTTTGAATTGAGATTGTGCTGCGTGACGCCTAGATTGTGAGTTCGCTGTCACTTCATCGTAAGTATGCCAAGTTTTATTTGCGTTTCACAGTTATTCGGGCCCCCGAAGCGGGATAAAACCTAATGCGGGATGCGGTGTGTTTTTGTTGGTGTTCTGCATCCCTTGTTGCAAGTCCCTACTGAAAAAGATTATATGAATTTATTTCTGATATGTTTATTGGACACTTTTTTCCTATATCAGAACTTATTATTTCATATCAGTTTCACCTATGCCGCATATCAGTTACACTAGGCTAGGTGACACTAGGTACGGCACTAAATTCGTAGTGCTACAAAAAATATTTTATTTACTCACGCCATCATGTGGTTACATTACGCATACCACTAGCATCAGCTGAGCATATGACATTGACGCATACACATACAGGCACAACAAACATGAATACAACACAATAACTTTAAAAAAGGCGTTTCCACCTTTTGTACTGGTCGTTGTAAGTGCAAGGTTTTTCGGTGACCACCTAAGCAATAAATAATATTCTCAGCATGTTGAATTTTTTTAGTCATGTCATACCTCTGAGAGTTTTGAAAGGCTCAGGGGATGAATATCTTGAAGTAAAAAGTAAACGCTCATGCCGTAATTATTCGAAAGCCAGAAAATCAAGCCGCTCCACTGCGGTTCCAAGACACGTGTTTGCTTTTCCACGCGGCACGACATATACTGAAAAAAAAAATGAATATATTTCTGATATGTTTATGTGGACACATTCATATCTAGTTGGCATATGTTGCATTTCAGTTTTTATATGTTGGCACATCAGTTCTTTAAGTATTTCATATCAGTTTCATGTATCGCATATCAGGTTTTGGACAATTTCATAACAGTTTGATTGACGCATATCGGTTTTTGGACATGTTCATATCAGTTCTTGCTATAGATTCATATAATTTGTTTTCTGTAGGGGTGTTGTTACAAATGGAAAGCTTTTTCGCAAATATTTTGTCGTTCTTTCCCTCCACCCTGTCTGCATACGTCGAAATGTGTGTCACGTGTTACTTCATGAGTAAAAGTGTTTGTCGGAATTCGCGAGATTCTCGGGAGTGCAGAATTTCAAACTTGGTACGGGAGTCATATTAAGTGAAACATTAAAACAAGAAGCTCATATAAAACAAGATTGCGAGCAGAGCACAAACGTGTCTTATCGCTATCAATCTCTTATGCAGTAGTTTCTATTTTGTTTCACGTAATATAGGTTCTTAACCTGCTCATTTGTATGTTCGGATGGCATAAATTTATGTTATGCTTAACAAGCACGTGTAGTATATTCGAAGCACGAATTTGCACGATCACTAAGATATACTGAGACCACAGACAAGATGATCGCTCAAAAGTACACTTGGGGAGCGCCACAAGTAGGCCGCGAGAAAACTCCACATCGGCCAATTTAACATAGAATTATAACAAAGAAAGTATGCGTACCATGTCATGTTAGGAATACATTAAAAGTAACGGGGGTTTTTTTGTTTTTTCCGCAAAGGCCTTATTGAGCATTGTCGCAGTCATCACCTACTCATTTCTTCCGCCTCGTTGTGGCAGTCATCCGCAGCAGTAGTACGAACACCAGCCCTTCGCTACGTCGCCCAGCCCGGATTGCGCCGTCATGTGGCCGTGGCTGGTGCATCGAGATCTGTGACCAGACATGTACACGTTACCCAAAAATAACTAACTAAATACCGTTACTCGTTACTCGCTCAAAAAATAACTAAATACGTTACTCGTTACCGATTCTCAAAAGGAACGCGTGAGTTACTTCAAAAGTAACGAGTTACGCCTCACGTTACGCGAGCGACCAAACACGCAACTGTTTTTGTTTCACTGGTTTATTGTTTCTTTTAGTAGTCATTGCCTTTAAGCGAGCAGCTGCCTGTCGAAGTTTTCATCAGTTATGTTTCCCCGCTTCCTTGAAAATACATCTCCCGGCATGTAAGCGTCGTTCTACTTCCGCGCTCGAAGGAACGGAGTGCTGTGCTTCAGCAAGAACTAGTGAATTTTTGGGAACTGCGCCTTCAGTGAGGACAGCGGATAATGGAGTTCTGTGCCTTTCCGTGTTTGCAACCTCCGGGTTTACATTCGGTCCGTACCCGGTTCTAGAAAGTTCAGCCAATGAACCTTGTTGTGCTCGCTGGGTAAAGGACATTCCTAGCTGTAGAGTTCAGTACAGCAACGTTTATCGCTGGACACGTCAGTTGAACTGCTCGACTGATGTGTTCAGTGATATGCCTGCTGTGCTGACCATATGTTTATTTGTTTTTCGGGTTGCCCATCTGCCTTTGTCGCAATGAGCACATACTCAATCTAGAATAAAAACAAGACCGTATAAGCGGTATTATTTATCACGTTACTCCTCAAAAGTAACGAGATACCATTACTCGTTACTTGGCCTTAAAAGTAGCTAAATACCGTTACTCGTTCCCTTTTCTAAAAAATTAACTAAATACGTTACTCGTTACCGAAAATAGTAACTAGGTACAAGTAACTCGTTACTTGTAACGCGTTACGTACATGTCTGATCTGTGACTTACGGACTTCATCTTGATCATGTTGAAAAAATCACGAGATTATGGTTGAAAAATTCGCTTCAATCTTCGCCCCCCCTCCCCGCTCTCGGCAGTTGTTCTTTGTTCCTTTATGCGTGTATCTTTGTGAGTGTGCATCATGTGTTCACATTAACCGACCGGGTCGGCCTTTCTTGTCGAGGCGAGTACTGTGAGGAACGTGGAGAGGACGACGGGCAGTGGCACGCACAACCTTCTCGCTCTTAGGTACCACGTGGTAGCCCGACCTTCATAAATTATTTGTCTGTTCTATCATCCTGTCATTGTCCTGGTTTCTATAATGCCAACAGTATCATCCTAACCTATTTGAAGTCCGACCTGATAGGTATTTTGAACGCTTAATTTGGGATAGTCTGCGTAACTTTGGTATCCGGAACAAGTGCGCCCTGTTGCTTTTTTTTTTCGTTTTCTGCGTGGTCATTTTGGTTTTTTGATTACCTCTCGACGACGTCACACTGGTAGCATATGGTTGCTTGTGCTGAACTGGAAGTGTAACAGAACTGGAGTTGCGAATAGGCCAAATTCTTGCTCTTCTGTAGCTCGCCTTGCAGCCTCGTTGACGGACACCACAGCAAATGGCTGCATTGGACGCCGCGATAACGGCGACCACTCCGTCCATTTGTCTTCGCCACCGGCGATTCTACGATCAGCCGTCTAGATCGTGACATACGACAACATGACACGTTTTAGGCTTTTTTTGTACTTTTCTCGTTATTTCGGGACTTTTTGGGAACACGGACGCCATAATTGGTCATTGCATCAATTTGAGGAATTGAATTTCTGTAACTGAAGCACTTTTATTTGTAAATTGTGCTGCTAAATAAATTATTGTTTTAAAAAAAGGGTTCGGTGTTGTAATATAGGTTAGGTTTTAACCTCAATAACTGGAAAATTTGAATTACAATTACAACTGTCTTTTTTATGTACATATTGAGGTTTTGTTTTATAGAGTGCCTGATAGGCCAAAGTAGTCCGAGCTTGTGACTCACTGCACATCGTCCAGATCTGAGGTTTTTGAAGTAAAATTATCGGTGATGTGTTGCAAAAAAATGCATCACAATAAACGACTTATTTTTATCTTACTACCAACTCAACTCCGATATCTATACACCATATTATTTGATCAAATATTGTAAAAAGAGATGAAACAAAATGCCGAAATATGTTATCAATGTAAAACGCTGTAGATTGAGTTTGGTCAGACAACATTGGACATATTGATCTGTGTGAAAAAAAGGCTATCACATAAATTTCAAATCTTCCAAGTAGCAAAATGGTCGTTCTGAACCAGCTGTGCCAAGGTCGCGATGTCGCGTCATCGGAATGAAAGGGTTCCTTGCCAATATAAGCTTCGTTGCAACTGTAAATGTAATCAATCCATCAATCTGGCACTCTTTCGAGGTCTCTAGTAATGCAATTGTTATTTGTGCGTAGTTTATCAAAGAAACCATTTTTTTGTTTTCAAGCCACGACGTTGAATATGGTGGTGGTGGGAAGATGTGCGCTTGTTTTTCCTATGTGTAGATAAGAAAATCTCGGTATACAAGATGTGCTTTGATAAAGCAGCCTGCTCACCGTGAATTTTAGTGATCTCACCAAGACACAAAAGGTAATGCAGAAAACTGCCGTTCCTCGGACAAAAATGGCACACCATACGGGACCTTGGTGTTACCTTCCCACGATCCAGTGTCCTTATCGGCCACCGATTCCATTATACTGCTAGTCCAACGCCGTATAGATAGCTGGGCGATAGTTACCAAGATGCGGAAGAAACGGGGACAGATTTTCCATGCGCCTGCTCCCCTGAGGCTGGTCAGCGTGCTTACATTAATTTATTTGCTTCCAACGCTAAACGGTCAGGGTATGACAGGGGCTGGAAATGTTGACGTGCGTTAGGAAAACGAGTATGGTTCTGTTTTTGAGCTGCAGAAACATCACATAACTTGTGAGGTTTTGTGGCGGGCGATTGCAAGTTGCGCACCGGTCACGTCATTGCGTGTGGCACAATATTTGTGTGCGTGGTGAAAATATCGTGGTGCTCGCGCTCTGCCTGACCACCAGTGCTCTAAAACGTGAGCCGCGCACGGGTGACCGTCAAGCTCCTGTAGAGCTGCGTTCATTGTATTGATATCTTTGTGACAGGAGGCTCATAGCTCATTGCACACCGTCGACGTTTTTTTTTTTTTTGCACTGCAGCATGTGATTATTCTGTGGGATGGTTACGAGCCGCCAGTTTTAGTATAACGTAACTTCAGGCCACCGTACTGTGAGGCATTACGACCAGAAGTTCGCGCAGCTTTCTTTACAGGCACGATTTTCAGCACGCGCCATGGCGTTAGCGTGCCTACGCTAGCCTGCGGTAACTCCCGTGCAAGAAATGTGTAATAAGGCCATCAGCGTCTTTAGGGTTTTAATCTATTTCTTTGTCGAAGTAAACATTAAAATATACAGTATTCTACACCTGTGTATCATTATTCGCATCGACGTGACCAGCTTCGCCGAAACTGTGCGTTCTATGCATACCTCACGATCGACCCACGGACGCGCTTAAAAATGGTGCGAGCATTTCCTTATTTGCCTTTGTCATTAAATGAATGCAGGTACACGTAGTGTGTCTTTTAGAAGTGTTTGTAACAAACTGTCGTGTTTCTTGTCACGGCCTTTCAGCGCATAAAGCGCGAGCCCATTCCCGATGTTTATCGCTCGATGCGCTGAACACACCGTTGCGCGAGCAGTTGTCTCCTGCGTATATCGTATCCCAGAGCTTTGCACTACTAGCCGGAGCTTTTGCCGTCACGATGAGCACAGACTGTGCTGGGTACCGCATGACCCGAGATCCGCAACGTATGCGATGTACGAAAAGTCCCTGAAATTAGACATCCCGGTGCCTTCGTGCAACGTTGTAGCGAAGCGCAGCACAGCAGTTCCTATTTTTAACGGATTCGGTTCTTCCGTGCATACTTGTCG
>JAZHYW010057042.1:0-15709 GCA_037355805.1 Ixodes ricinus | reverse complement strand
AGATGGCCGGACCCAAACGTTGGCACTTTCCTCCTTTCACCATATTGTTCGCGCTGCGCCAGCACGTGGTGGCGAGTGGATGAGTTCTCGCTGCTCACCGACGGCTTTAGAGGGAGAGCTTCACCGGAACCCGCTCGTGCCCCATGCCCCTTCCACGTCAGAGCGCACGCGACTCGGAAGATGGTGAAGGAGTTGAGATGTGCCGAAAACCTCACTCTATGTCCATTTTTTAAAATAAAAACTAGGACAGGCAAAAGCGTTTTTTTTTTTTGTTCTTTACTTCAGAAAGGTCGAGACACCAACTCCCAAATTATTTAAGCAAAGCACTGAAATTGTTGCACAGCTCCTTCGAGGCCCTTGCAGAAATAATTAGTAGTTTAACTTCAGAATACAGTGACTAGAGTGCAATTGGTATGCTTCAGCTGCATCCATTCATTGTCCAGGCTGGATGGGAATCTGCCACCAAGTGCAATAGATTCTTTTCAGAAGTCCATCTGGCAACATTGATGGTTGTCATTTCTTGGTGAAAGCTTGCATTTAAATACCTACACACTGGTGATGGGGCTGAGCAGAATACTTCGGTAGAAAAGGAGGTGAAAGGGGCAGAGGAAATTGTGGGAGGGAAGAATGCAGGAGAAATCAGCTCTAACAGTGTACAGGTCACAAAAGCAGGACATAAAAAAGGAAAATGTGTTTGACAATTCACTGGGAAGTTCCTTGAAGTTCGAGGCAAGAACGGGAGTCTTGAGGACAAGGACTTGTAGGGCTAAATTTGAGGAGACAGGCACATTATGTGCCACCCGCTATAATGATAGCGAGACACTAGAGCACTTGGTTTTGAAGTGCACAGGGCTTCACCCTGCCCTCCCTGAAGGGCTAATGGATTTGGCCGGGGCCCTGGGTTTTACTGGCGACGATGGACGGACGGAAGAGAAAAGGATTACAGTCACAAAGAGGCGATTAGAGAATTGGTTGAAATTATCTAGGGAAAATTGAATGATGGAAACTAACTAGCACAGCTGGGGATAGGTGGGACAGAGGAAAAGTGGGACTCCCTCCCGGACGGCTCTGGCCCAAAGTCTCATCAATCGTGTCTCCCAGTGGGTCCGGTGCTGGGGTAACGTCGACAAGCTTTGACCAGAGGAAAATTGGCGACTCCCTAGCCTGAGGGGAAGAGGCAGGGGGTGATGCTTTTTGTCTTTTGCCCGATCCCCCTAAGGTCATCCTGCTGATAGTTAGGGGAAGAAAATTAGTCTTAGAAGGTCAAGAGGAATCATGTTTTTGTCTTTTTAGACTTAGGCTAGGTGGCGCAACCTACCGCCCGTTACAAAGGGTATAGCCATTAACATCCATCCATCCGTTCATTCATTGGGCACGAAGCACGCAACTGAATCAAAGTTTTCGCCAAACGCCAACGCACCACTCGTTTTTAATACGGGCCAAGCCGAGTTCACGCCTAATGCTGACACAGCACTCATGTTTAATACATACTTAGAGTATGTGATCAAGCAATGGCGGACAGACGATGGCACGGACTTTTGAAGAGGGTATGTTGGTAGTTTCCCACTACTGTGATCATAAGAGGGAAAATTGCACATAGTACATTAAGCGAGCACAGGAGAGGTGGATTCTGTATCCATCCTAACGAGCAAAAGCCATTGGAACAGGGAACGATTGCATTCTACTTAGAATTTCATGTTTTCGAGATCTTTTTTTTTTTTTTTTTAATGGGGGGTGAGGGTTTAGGGTTTATGTTTTTCTACAGGTTCTGTGTTTTCCAGTGTGAGCAAGAAATTGCCATTCATCAGGGCTTCTGTCAAAGAAAATAGGACACAAGGGTGGGACTTTCCAACCTCCAGGGAATATGCGCATGACCTGAATACCTAGAAAACATCCCCTATTGATAAAGGAAGGAAGCTGCGAGATGGGTGTAGTTCCCCGAAGAAAGCAGCAGCCTGGAGGGGCAGTTCAGTGTGGGCTATGTTCTGGGTCAACAAAAAATAAAGCGTGGATAAAGATTTTCCTTGGTGAAGTTTGGGTATTTCTTATTCAATGACAGCTCCAATTCAGGGTTTCTCGACTTTCCCCATTTCCTAGAAACACAGGCTAGGGGTTATTTTCTGGGGTTTATAGGTGTATGCCAAATATGTAGCCCTAGATACACTTTCGTACAAGTAGCATATTTTCCAATTCTTGCGCTTAAAGAACAGCTACAAAAAGATTTTTTTTTAAAAAGAGGGGGGGGGGGTTGTAATTCGGCACCGTTCAAGGTAGCCCCACTTGCACATATTACCAGAAAGCACTGGATATGGTTCGCGCAAAGTGTCGAGTAGCTCAGTCTAAACGAGCTGATTACGAATGGACTCAATACCTATGTTGTGTTAGCCTGCACAGACCTCGAAATCGTCTGAATACCGTGATTTTAAAGTGTGCACCGCCGTTTCAATTACAAGATTACACATTTACTGAATGAACACGTGAACCCGACAATGCACAGGTAAGTACATCCTCGCCGGCATCGAAGCACTTTGGACGAAACTCACATTTTCGCGAAGTAGGACACCTTTACACGAAGAGTAACCCCATATCAATGTCCGAGTTGACCACTTTCTGACTCAAGGCGAGTGCGCGTAGGTGAAATCCAAGGCAATCACTGAAAGCCAGCGGCTGCCCAAGTAAGGACAGCAAGAGAATGCCCTTAATGTCAGTGAGGTTTAGTGACACAATCATTGTTATCACGCGCACACACACAACTTCGTCAAAAGTTCTAAGGCGTTGCAATATTGCTGGGTGACGAGAAATTACGAGCCACTGTACCAGCAATCAACGGTGTCGCCAAACTAACCAACCACCAGTACGCCGCATCAGCGGTGCAAACGACTCTACATTAA
Source organism: Ixodes ricinus (assembly GCA_037355805.1). Lineage (NCBI taxonomy): Eukaryota > Metazoa > Arthropoda > Arachnida > Ixodida > Ixodidae > Ixodes > Ixodes ricinus. The sequence continues at coordinate 12,818 of JAZHYW010057042.1, read as the reverse complement.
CTTACCTGAAGCACGCAACCCAGAGATGAAGCAGCGTGTAAGGAGACATAGCAGGGTTCGGGAGGCTGCTCCGAATCTCTATCAGCTGTGTTATTGTTTGCCAGAGAGATTAGGACTAACGTGGTGAACGAACCGTTAGCAACAATCTTCGCTGCCACCGGCAAAGGAAAGCTTACAATATAATCGGGAATCGAACCACATTAGTTAGTAGCCAGTCTGTACCATTCTATGAAAAGGACAAAGCTCGGAATTCCGGCAAAACGCACTTGAAATACACACACTGTCGGACACGAACAGGAGCTAATGACCTCAAAAACGAAAGAGGGACGGAGACAGACAAATGATTGGCTCTGGATTGCATTGGATAGTGGAGTAAAGACATTCCATCGTCAACACTCCGGAAAACATTTTAGAGCTGAAAATACTAACGAACGTGGAACTTACAGGGCATAGTGGACGGAGGATAAAATAATTTGTATCGCAGCAAAGGGTTTCTCGAAAGCCGCGCAGCCGCGTGAAAGCGAACCAAGTGCCAGAAGGGCGCCACCGACCTGCGAAACCGCTGCGCCGCTGCCAGCATCGCCGCGCACTATCGCCCTATCGCCGCGCCGCTTCACCCGCCCCACGGCGCCGGACAAGAACGCGAGCAGGACCAGGCCTTCAGCGCAGGCGGCTTATCAGAAATACTTTAATAATTTTTGACGCTATCGCGCTGGTTTGGAACGGCTGCGCGGCTATAAGGAGGAACCCTTTTCGGAGGAAACTGTGAGTCTTCATCCTTTCTACCGAGCGTTTTCTTTCGGCCGTACTGGCCCTGCAACGCGTGCAGCACGGCCCGTAAAAGGCAATTCAAAGCCCGTACGTGAATCGCTGTTTGATCGGCGTAAACAAGCCGCACATACTGCACCGTCTCCCCGCCGTCTATTTTATTTCGGAAGTTCATTCGATGTAAAGAGCTTTCTTTTGAAACGCCGGAACGAACGCCGAGCGAGTATTGGCTTACTGGAGATCCCGGAATGAGAACGAAACCGGGCAGTCGTGCGGTGCGGGGAGTGCATGCCGCGCTGCTGGACACGCCTACAAGCGGAAAAAGGCCGCGAGAGCGGCCCAGACGACGGGGCAATCTTCACCCGTTTTCTGCCCAATTATTATTATTATTTCTTTGTCGAAATGTTGTTCTCCGCCCCCCCCCCCCCTCATTTTTGTTTCTTCTTACGTTTAGTGTATAAATTCGAAGCTTGCGCAAATTAAGACGGATCGTGGTCGCATGCTTGCGCATCATTCCTCTGTAACAAATTCCTTTATATGTGTTCTTGTTTCGCGACTAATGCTTCCACGCAGCGATTGATAATGAGCGGCTTTTCAGTCAATGGCCGCGGCTTATGCGGGGAGTCGAAAGTGACGCGAAGCGTAATCCACGTAATACCGCGTTCGTCGTAAACGATGAGTTTGCGCGCGGCGCACGAAACAAAAATGAAGGATGACACTCTCCAGCCGAAGTGCCGTTAGTAGTGTAGGTCGTGCGCGATTGCTACGGCAACGAAAGCCCATGCTAAGTGCGCTTGCGCGAGTATGAGAGAATTGTTCAATGCCGCCCTACCCTTCCCACCCCCACGACCCACAGTCCCACCGTGCCCACACGCTCCCCCAAAGAAAAAGCAAAAGATGGTAAAGCCACGAAGGAGCGTCCATGAAAAGACCTTCACTATCCCGACTTTTTTTTTTTTTGTGTTTTGTTTTTGTTTGGGTGTTTTGGTTTCGTCGGAGCATAGAAAAGTCTCGGCGTGCGTCTTCGTCCTCAGTCGGTGAAATCCGAGCGGGTGCAATAAAAGTTCTACTCTGATCAGGTGTGCGTCACGTTCGCGTACGTCAGCCGTGTCACGAGCTTATGACGAGACGCTCTTTGTGCGATATGTTTGTTCTTTTTGTCGTCCATTGAATCTAGTTATCTTTTAGCGAGCGGCTAGTGCCACTATATAGCTCCGCTTTCAAATCGATTTCTGCTCATCTGACTGACTTGCGTCATGTGGAAAGCTAAGAAAATTGCATGTGTTTGGGGTGTGGAAGCAATGTGCCCTTTATTCATTCAGAGGCCGTCTTATTTGGAGGTTATTTAGTTTTGTATAAGTAGACCCTAGCTCAGCAGCTGTTCGAAATTTTGTGACAAATTTTCAAGTGGGCCCTTACTACCTGAACAAAAATTGGGGAACTTTTTTTAATGAGACCATGAAATATTTTTGTATTAGTCAACCGACAGGTTCTTGCTTTACGATAATGCAACGTAATTAAATTGTTCCAGTAAAAAGGAACTCTTTTTTTTTCTACTTTTATTTGGGTAAACAAAACTCATGAAGTTTAAAATTTTACTTAACACTAAAATCCTAATTGGAACATTAACAAAAAGCGGAATTGCAGGGCATGGGACGGTGTAGGTGCAGGGTTAGAAAGTTAGCTTGACCCGGAAATGACATCATGTTTACTGTGATCCAGCCAGACTTGCTTTAATTTTTATTATTCTTTTGCCTAGACCAGGGGTGGCTAGGCTGACCCGGCCTAAGAGCCGCAAACGAAACCACGAAACTTCTAAGAGCCGCGGGGAGGGGGGGGGGGCAAATTTAAATTTCATTTAGAGTCTGACTGCACTGTATGAGTGCACAATGCTGTACGACAGTACTTATGGGGGTACAAGGCTGCCGAACCGCGAGCCGTACTTTACTCTGCCTGAAATCCCTTCTTTTTTTCCTGGGGAAACGCAGAAAGAGGCGGGGGGGGGGGGGGGTGTCTCCTCACGAGGGATCCGCGAGCCTAACTTGACCAGCAAGAGCCGCATGCGGCTCGCGAGCCGCGGTTTGGCCATCCCTGGCCTAGACTATACCTACTGCAGCTGGTGCCATGTCTTGTGTCTGCCTCATTGGGTGCCTCATTGGGCAGCTGCTAGCAGAGCAGAGTGACATTCTGACCCGAAATATTGCTGGGGTGTGCATTAGATACTGTTTTTCTGGAGTTAAAATTCCACATAAATTATGAGTTGCACTTATAAATTATGAGTTGCACTTATAAATTAGAGGTGTTCAAGTTCGGTATATTTATATTAGCTCGGTTCAGAAGGCCAGCAAAACATTGGACAGAAAATGGTGTAAGGCAGGAAGGTTTTCTGCAACAACAATAAACGAGCAGACCTTTGTCTATTTTTCTGAATATTCGTTGTGTGTCAGACAATTCATTCCATCAAAAGGACAGAGTGCCAGACAAGAAGTCTTGCCTGCCAGGCAGGAGCAACTCAAATACCAGGCGACAATAAAAGCCCATTGAACAATTTGGGGCTAAGCGTAAATCAGGACTGCACCTTCCCACTTCCTTGTGCAAAGGAGTTTGGCATCCTGCCAAGGTCTCTGTCAACCCTCTGGGAGCCGAGACCCTGGTTTCCAAAATAGTGGGGCTGCAGTGTTCTCCACGTTGGAAGGAAAGCTGAAAGGAAAACCGAAAAGTCGACACGTTTTTCTACTTTTTCCTTGAGCCACACAAGGCAGGACACTCTTGTCTCGGCGTTCACAAGCTGTTGCGACTCTTTGTGGTCCAATGGTAGCCCCAACAGCAAATCGTTGACTCTTTGTGGGTGGATTTTTGTGAACTGGCTACTGAAAACTAGGGCATCATTACGATGTTGAGCCAGGCCAGCTTCACCCAAGTCGTGCACTCTAATACTAGACTTTGGTGGTCATGGTTGCTGACAGGCCAGGATTTTGATTCGGGAATGGCGGGGGGCCGCCTATGACAAAATGCTGTATGAGGTGGAGGGAAGAGAGGAGGCCCCAGCAAAATGGAAAATTTCGAAGGGGGGGGGGGGGCATGGCTCCCCCCTGGATACGTGCCTGATTCCTGACTTGCCTGTTATGCCCGCGTGTTTTCTCTGGTGCCCAGCTGACTCTGCTTGGTGTGCTTTAGGTCGACGTTCATCATATCTGCCTGCTTAGTCGTAACTGATCAGTAAATTGCTTTGCTCTTCTTTTTTTCTTTCTGGTACCGCACCCCACCAGAGGGACGTTCCAAGCAGTCCAGGATGCAGGGACAGGGCTTCCCAGACTCGCACACCACGACGGTGACGTCGACCACCACCAGGACCACTTCGTGGTTAACGTTTGACCCTTCATACCTTCGTACGGTGCCGGGAATCCTCAAGGGAGCGCAGCTCGTACGCTCCGTTTTCTCTCTCTCTCTCTCTCTCTTTCTTTCTCTATTTTAAGCTGGCCTCCAGCTGTGATGTTGAAAAATGTTGAACCTGAGAATGACAAGAAATGCTACCTTCACTTTTTAGACAGAAGGGTGTTGTGTATACTCTTTTGCACGATGCCATATCAGTGAGGTTCTGATCAGTGTTGCTCTACTTTGGTTCGATTAAACTTTTCACATTCATTTAATAAATAAAATAAATAAACTCAAAGAGTACACTCAGTAAATAAAATAAATTCAAATGAAGTTCGCAAGAATCTTTTGATTCTCTTTATATGACTAATTTAAACCTAAAATTGTTTTTTTATTAAAAAATGGTGATTCCTGATAGTTTACATTAAATAGCAATGCTTCTTCGAACTGTATTTTTGACCAGTTTCTGAAATTGAGGCACAAGAAGTTTCTCTCCTTTTCAGCATGCTTGCTGATGTTGACATTTTGCTGTCACTGTACTTCAGCAGGTGTCAATGTATGGATACGACTCTCGCTCGTAGGCGTGCTGTATTTAGTCCCCCGGAGCTGTGCTTCTCAGTTGGGGGACCACAGACGTCTTGGGGTCTGTGAAGCACTCTCTAGTCACTCAAGCCGAGGTGTAAATTTTTCTGTCATGCACAGAAGAAACACTTAGTGCCCCCATAGGTGCCTGGCAAAACTACCTAGATACTATACTATGTAATTGTTTTATCATATGCTCTTGTTCAAGGAAGAGCTGCACCATTAATATTTGTGTACTTTATTCTTTCTTATTTTTTGTAACAAAATCAGGAAGAGTGATTCAGTCATTTGCTTCTGCTTCATGTGCATTTCTTGTGGCTGAGGGGACATGCAGTGTGTTGTTTTGTTTAGAGTAAGTTGGACTGGTTTAGTCAGTTTGGTTGAAAGAAATCTGCTCAGTTTAGCTGAAAATTAATTGAAAAAGTATTGGGTAGATGATATCAGTATTTTCATTATGGATCTGTTGCTGCATGTAAAAACAATGAAGCATGTATATTTCAGCTGCTTGATGCACAATTTGAGCCTTAAAGGGATACTGAACCGAAATCTGGATTTCACAAAACACGCGGCAAAAGCGTGCAACGGGATGCTACGAACACCAAAGCATCACTCATACAGCGATACCTCAAACGGATGACCGTATTTAAAAAAAAAAGGAGGCGCATTTGACAGAAATGTTTACGTCATGTTTTTTCGAGAAGGAGAGGGAACAGCCTCGCGTCTTCTCTGCCTCGCCGCCTCGTCCTCTCTTTGCAAAGCAAAGAGAGGAGGAAACGAGACATCTCTAGGTCGCGCGCCTCGTCGGCCTAATTCAATCTCCAACCTCTTTTGCCAAAAATACGGCCGTCCATTTGAGATATCACCTTACAAGTAGTGTTGTAGGGATTGTAGCGTCCCGCCTACATCTCCTGCATTGTTTTTTTTAAATCCCAATTTCGGTTCACCATCCTTTTAAAGTGTGGCATCTTGCGAGAAAAAACGCACCAAAAGGCGCCATAGCTTGAATAGGTCATTCCTATAACCGTAAATACTGCAACTTGGCATTCCTGTTCACCAGAGAATGACTGGAATTCACTGTTCGGCTCACTTTTTTTTATTCTCTTGCCAGGATATCTTAGTGGCACCAGTGAAATTTTAGCACGCGGTTGTATGTAAAGCAAGAGTTTACTTGTCGTTAACGAGCTTCTTGGCTCTCGTTTCAGATCATCAACTTGATAGGCTTCATCTGCTCACAACTCGCCATCTTATTTCCTGGGACCGTAAATTGGTTCGGTTTCGTATCCATGACAGCCTTCTGGGTGACCCTTGTTCTGCTCTTCTTTTACATCTTCCACATCATAGAAAGGATCAAAATTGTGCCCTGGATGCTTGCCGTAAGTTCATTTTATGCTCCTTAGGTTTGGAGACAGTCACAATGCTTTTTGGAACAAGCAAACATTGTCTTTTTCTCAGCCCTCTCACGGGGTGATTGACTAGGGAAGTTCAGTCTTCTTGGATGTGCAAAGCTCATGTTTATCTGATTTGTTTACATGAAATCACTAATAACAATATTGGATCAGTATGACTTCTGAGTATGAAGGAAAAATCTATAGTAGTATTTTGGTGACGCTTCATTTCCAACTTAAATTTCTGTAAACGACTTATTTTTCGCGAACTCAATATTTTGCGCGGGCTCAATATTTTGCGATTTAGGTCTGGGCTGAAGTTGTGGAATAATTCGAAGGTTTTCATTTTCGCGACGTGGTGGAATCTCAATATAGATTCCAATGTGTTTGCATTTTACCGAAATTGTTCGCGGGACCTATTTTTCGCGAATTGTAGGCGATTCGCGAAAATTAAGTCGTTTGCAGTATATGATGAGTAAATTAATTCAGACAGATTTTGCATTTCCAGTTTGGTTTGCTGTGTGTGCCAATAAACAGACAAATGAGCTGAGTCTCGCACTTTCTGCATTTGTGAGCTCTGCCAATTAAAATAATAGGAAGCCTTCTTAAACTGATGTTGTGTTTTCTAAAGGCATCTTACAATGTAAACATGCTCCATGGTTTGTAAGCCTTTCGATTTTACACAAATTTGCCTCCAGACAAATAGCATCATTAAATAGCTCTATTTGATACCAATACAAGTAATACCAAGCTTATGGTTGTCTCGGAGAAGTAACATTGCAAAACAGTGTAACCCAAAACATGAATCAATTAACACTTTTTAATGTTTCAGCCTTTTATACTTGCACTGGAACGAAGCATTATTAAACATGCTTGTGACTGAATTTGAGAGTGATGCTTTGCAGTCTAATACAGTAGGCTCGCGTTAATTCAAACTCAAGTATTTCATACTTCTGGTTAATTCAAAAAATTTCAACATTTTGGTTGTCTCTATGTTTTTAATGTATTCATAAGTCGCTTAATTGGAACGGCATTTTCATGCAATTCATGCTTTTTGTTCTCACAACCTCGTTGAGTGCGCTTCTTTCCGAGCACCGGTGCATTGCAGAGAGGAACACCCATAGAGCTTGCTTCCACGGGTGTTGTTTCTCCACAGTGCACTGGTGCTCGGTGAGAAGCTCACTCGACGGGGCTCAAGCAGGCGCACGAGCTATGAAAACAGACACCATGCGAAAATTTCCATAATAACTTGCGCAGACACTGCGTGGTGGCATGGCATAGTTACACGTCACAGTGTCCGCGCAAGTTGCTATGAAAACTGCCGCCCGGTGCCCATTTTCATCGCTCATCTGTCCTATGCTTAATAGTCCACATTAGACAAATTCTTGGCCTGATGAACAAACTTGATTTTGTTTCGAGTTGTCATGTGCTCTCTATACAGTCCGTGATGATAAGCAACATTTTTGAGGGATAAATCAACTTATGACATACATTTCACAAATGTTCCTTGTGCGGCATACCTGCTTATGATCAGTAGGCCCAAGTAGAGGAAATCATCAGATATCTGCTTTGTAGCCATTCAAATGTCTGACAAATCATAATTTTATCTTGCATCATATTTAAAGGAATTTTGATAATTCAAACAGAATTTGTTGCTTCCTGGAGTTTGAATTGACGAGTCTCCTATAATGCCAAAAATGCAATGTTTACAAAATCAACTTTTTTTATTATTGTTAGTTATTAGAAGAGACATGTCCTGGGTTAATAGGATCCTAGAGATTGAGGTCTTTTGCAGCTTAATTTTCAAAAGTGTTAATTAGGTGCATCGCCTGGTCACAAAAATATTGCATGCTGAGTTATGGAAGTCCTCCTAAATGTGCCTCTTTAAATGCTTTGTTTCTAAGAAGAAGTTGCTGTTACATTTTAGCACTGCTACTCAGCTCCTGCCATTTATGGTATACTCTAAAACCCGTAATGTTTGCAAGCCCCAACTTTTCACTTCATAAACTTTAAAAACATACAAATATTTTAATTGTTTAGCCTGCCTTTACAACTAACAAAAATGTAATGGTTTTAAATGTGTATGTACTACTGTACAGGGTGTTTCACGAAAAGTGGACAAATTTGATATTGCGAAAACTACGTGTCGCAACAAAAAAAGGCTTGTGTCGTTTTGGTCCTGGGCCAGGGGCCTATTTAGGAAAATTATTAAAGTCCGGATAATTAGATTGTTAATTATTTTTGCGTAATTAACTTTTTTAATATTGGGTTTAAGGGCATGGTTCCAATTAGAAAATTACTCAGCATCATCAAACAACACTACATCAACAAACTGCAGAACGATAGAAGGCACGCGAACTGTTTTACGGCTTTCTGAAAAACCGTACAAATTCGACAGGTTTTTAAGTTTCGGTTTGCTATTGGAGCGAATCTCGGCCTCGACGGCACCGCGCCCCATGGAGAAATAGTGCAACCAACCTCTGCTGCGCTGTCTTCGCGCAACGCAGCAGAGGCTGGTTGCACTATCTCTCCACGGGGCGCAGTGCCGTCGGGGCCGAGATGCGCTCCGATTGCAAACCAAAACTTAAAACCCGTCAAGTTGTGCGGTTTTTCAAAAAGCCGTAAAATGCTTCGCCTGCCTTCTATCGTTCTGCAATTGGTTGATTTAGTGTTTTTCAATGATGCTGAGCAATTTTCTAATTGAAACCATGCCCTTAAACACAACATTAAAAAACTTAATTACGCAAAAATAATGAACAATCCAATTATCCCGGACTTTAATAATTTTCCTAAATAGGCCCCTGGCCCAGGACCAAAACGACACAAGCCTTTTTTTGTTGCGATGCGTAGTTTTCGCAATATCGAATTTGTCCACCTTTCGTGAAACAGCCTGTATATGAGGCGTGGCTATTAAATAACGAGACTGGTCACAAAAGTGTTTTATTGTTACAATCTTGAAAACTGTTTTCTCCTTCAACCTATTCTCCTCCCCTATCTGTACACTGTTGCATACAAATTTGAGACAGTGCTGCACGTCATCGTGTATACACCCCTTCAGCAGCACCACTATTTTCTGCTTTACCTTGTCCACAGTTCTGCCTCGCCTTTGTCATTCTCGGTGACGTGGAAGTTTTCCATCGCATTGGTTGTCTCTGTTTCTGGATTGTACTGCAAAATCCACGTCTTGTCACGTGTGTGATTATCTTTTCTGGCAAGTGAGTTTTGCTGCAAGTAGTTCCATGAAACCATTGAAAATCTGTTTTCAGGCACCTTTCCGCTCCTGATTGAGATTTTGGCCACCATTTTGGTGCAGAGCTTACACAGGTTTATTGGTAATGTAAAAATTTGTTTTGCAGTGACAGTGTGAACCTGCTATCATCTAAATGCTTTATCGCTGTTTGTTTGCTAGCAATTTCACTGATTTTCACAACGCTTTTTTCAGTTGTGTCCAGGGACAGGGTTACTCAGTCGTTTGTCATCTGCAACATTCTCCTGTCGCTCGGCAAATCATTTGTGCCATTAAAATACTCGTGCATGTGACATCACATTATCACCTTACATCTCCTCCGACAGTTTTAAACACCCGCTCGTCGACTTCTGCAGTTTCATGAGAAAGTTGAGACCGATGCACTGCTCTATTATATTTTTTTGATAGATACTGGTAAATCCAGAAAAGTAACCTCAGATTCGGTTTTTATAAAAATCGGTGAAAATTGAGAAACCCCATCGTTGAACAAAAAAAAAAAAAAACAACGCGCTTCTCTCGAGAAAGTCTTTATCTACAGCGTTACTTTGCGTTAACCCAGAATACAACCTCCACTGAACTTCTCAGGAGGTTGTTTCATTCTTCGTATTTTTGCGCATATTGCACGCCCCTGCATATAAACCGCACACCCAACTTCCTACTCTCAAAAAACGGAAAAAAAAAAAAAGAAGCATATTGGCCGACGTTAGACAGTAGATCTCTCTAGATTCCATACCTTTACTTTGAATTCAACCACGCTGGTGCCTCGTCGCAGATGGCGTCGTCATCCTTGCTGTCGAGGCGATTGCTGATGCAGCACTTTCGAAACTGTTCCGCACCCTCTTGTCTAAAAAAGTTGCGGTAACACCGGATCTCTGTTGATGCGGCGTGACCGCGATTTCTCCTTTCCTCGACAAACTTTTCGATAGTTCTTTCAAGCTTGGGGTATGCACTAGTCTCTGGGCTGCGGAACGATCTTCGGTCACAGCTTGCAGTTTGCAGCTTTTCATTGTTCCTCCATTCTCGCCCACACGACTCATCGACGTCGTAGCGGTCATAGTTCCAGCCTGCCACGCAGTTTCCGATCTCTTCGGCAATGAATTTCATGGCAGCGCGGAGTGGCAATCAGTGTCTGCAGAAACAAAGCAAAGATGGCTACCCAAGAAAAAGGGAACGTGGGGAGATGAAAGTTTTTAGGAGGGGACCGGAGAAGAGGGACCTTGGGTATTGTATCCCTACGACTTCGTGCAAACTGCCGTGAAGCCGCACTGCCTGCTGAAATTTGCGTGTAGCCCACACCCTGACTGTGCCTTTGATTTTCTATAAATTTCGATTGAGGGTATTACGCAAAAAAATACAGTACACGTGGCTTACGTGCGACGTCGTTGCACTGTACCGATGGTCGTTCATTTGAAATCGGTGGTGCGAAGCATACACTACGGAAGGTACGCACGCAACAGCAAGGTCCTTCACAATGGCCACTGATGTGACGCCAGTTTAAGCCTATGGGGCACCGAGCCTGATTAATTAATGGCCACATCTCGTAGATGTACGGTCCCAAATGAGAGAAATTTGAACGACAAAGCGACAGGCGCTTTTCCTCTTCGTGCCACTGTACGGCCATCGGCAGAAGCTTTCACGGGTGCGCTTCGAGGGTAGGTGACAGTGCCAAGTGGCTGGCCCTATCGGGAAGATTTAATTCATGCTAATTTGTTTCCATCACATGTGTCGCCAATTGCTGCACCTTCACTGAGTAGACACTGTGGCAACTTTTATCAGTCACACACTACTCTATGAATTGTCATGTCACTGTAAAATCAATTAAAATTGATTTTTTTTTGTGATTACTGGGCATTTGAAGTGCCTGTGCTGTGCATTGTGAACTCTGTGATTACTGTCGCAACCATTTATAACGAAGTCTGTTATAACGATATAGTGGCTATAGCGAAGCGATCCCGATTTCCCATTCCTGTTTGAATGCTCTTGACTCCTTGCAGGCTGCAGCTTGTTTTGCAAACGCGGCCCACAAACCACGTGACTATGATCGAGCAGTTGCCCCATCTCTTAAATCTAGGCTCTCTATAACACCAACAAACAAGCTTAAGCGCAAACTCGGTGTCGTGCGTGCTTTTTTGCTTAGTGTTCCGTGTCGGCGTCGTTGGCGGGTGTGCTTGCTCTCTGCATGAAAGTCTAACTTCGCACAAGCACCGATTTGGCGACTTATTGCCACTCAACGATGGCAAGTCCCGGCACCGCCGGCACCTTGTTGGGGAAAATGAAGGCAATCGCTTTTAAAACAAAGGCGTGCTTCCATCCTCGACAAAGTGTGTATCAACCTAAAGACTGCTGTCTACTGCCGGCGTCCTTCTGGGCTGTCGTCGCAGCTGTCGATAGGGCTCTGGACGCGATCCGTACATAGTTCGCAGGATTTGCAATCGATCGGATCTTCTCGCAGTTGGCGAGAAGCGCCTTCGATCTTGCAGAGAGCACGTGCAGGTAAGCCTCGACCGCTTTCTGCAAGCACGGTAAACGGATAAGCGGATATAGCGAGGTGATTTCAGATACCTGTTGACTTCGTTATAACCGGTATCGACAGTAGTGCTGAATGTGGTTGAAGACTGAACGAAATTGGCACAAATGTCATCTACCGAAAGGGTTGGTCACTTGGCACCATGACTACTCTCGAAGCATACCATAGACTGGCAAGCGCCTCCGCTGTTGACCGTTGAGGGACATGATGAAGGCAAGAGGTGTTTGCTCTGTCCATTGTGTACGCTAGAGGTTGAACTGGCGCTAGTGTCTATGCTACTTCTGGGATGCAAATTGAAGCAGAGAGCGACTTGGCAAAGTGGTTGTCCTGTGCTTGTCCTCCGTGTTTTATTCTTTCAGTTTCATGTATTGGACTACTTTTTGCGGTGTTCCTGTGCATTCCTATGGAAAACGCACATACATTTTGTCACTTTGCTAGAGAATAACAGGAATCGCCTTTGTTACTTGGGTCGTGCTTAGGTAACTTTTTGAACATTATAAAAGTGTAATTGCTTTAGTTGCAGTATTTTTCTTGATCAGTGAATAATGCTAAACTTTGCCATATTTCAGGCCCAAACCTCTGGTTCATAGCAGGTGTAAAAATGAACGATTCTAAGCAAAATAACAGTCAAAAGGAACGTAGAGTGTGCAAGATTCACCAGCATTCCGGTGACACTTGTAAATTGCTAATATGCCAGTCCTGTCACTACAGTCTATGAAAATTACTCGATTGGGCATCTTTACAAGCGGTTAAAACATTCAAAACATCAAGAATAAAGTATGTGGGCTCTGAAAGGTTTTTTTTTTTTATTATTTCCTATGCCGGGCACCTTTTATCGGGCACCTGTTCTCTGGCTTCTAGCTACTTTTAAAGATTTCCGAGGTGTGGGTGATGTTTTGGACGTAGAAGCATCTTTGCACATTAGCATGAGCTG
>JAZHYW010057040.1:0-14614 GCA_037355805.1 Ixodes ricinus | reverse complement strand
GTAAGCTATATACGTAGAACTTTCTCGTTTACCCTCGTCTGCAGCCACGTAATTAAAAACCCGGTATGTGGTACAAAAAAAAAGAAAAGCGAAGCGCTACAATTTGGAACACGTAAAAGAATAGAGCAAGGAAAAGGGGGGGGGGGGGGGGACGCGGCGCAGCGTGGGGCGGATATGTATATGTTGTTTGACCACGTAGACTCTGAGGCAGATCACGTCAGATTTAGAGAAACAACTTTTAGCGTTCTTCTTTTAATCTTGAAGAAACCTAAGTGTATTTTATTTTTCGAACATCAAGCACATTTACAACTTTATTTTATACGAGACAGAGCGCAAATTATTTATATTAAATGTGTTGTTTAGACAAATATGCACTTCATTTCAAGCTCATTGGTTTGGTTTCGGTTTTTCCCGTCATGTGACCACGCACAACCGTTCGGCTGTGGTTTTGTTTACATCGGACAGATCACCTTCCCAGCTAGTCCTCTCTGCGAAGTGCGACTGACACGCTCGTTCACGCTTACCAGAAATATGTTATGCGATAAGAATATTGTGAAACACACGAGAATCGTCGTGTCAAAAAGTTTTCGTTGTAATCTTTTTTTTTTTGTATTCACATCTAAACTCGAGTTTGTAGCAACCTAACAAGGACCTCCCCGTTGGCATGCTTCCAGTACGAGTACGCTGCCTTTATTACGCTGAGCTACAAACACAAGCCGGCAGACATGAGAGGTACTCCTGCCGCTCGAGTGCAATGCAGCCTGGGCGCATTCCAAAGCAGGACCAAGCGCGTCTAAATTCACGCGATGACTCGCGCTAATGTCAGTCAGCTGAAAGACGTACCCGTCGTTCCTGCATTTCTCCTCTGAATTGATGGGTGTTCGACATGTTTTAAAGTGTTTAGCAAGCTTCACTCATGTGCTCAAACCCGATAGAGCTTTGAATCAGGCGGAAATCAGTCAAGTGGAGTTCACTTCGTCTGCTATGCACTGATGTCTCCCAGACTCCCTCAAACCTTTCCCTGTCCCTTATTTAGGCGACTAACACTTTTCGAGTCAACCAGATTAGCCAACCAGTTCTGTTTGGCCGAGGTCAAGTAATCAGTGTAACCATCCAGGCACTCTAACAACAACGTGCATGCAGTCACGGCCACTAGCAACTTCGAGGCAAAACAAGCGATTTTAGCTGAGTACTTTTAAACGTATATGTTCATTTTATCCCTGTAGCATTTTAGTTAACCCAAGGCATCGTTCAAGACTGTTTTGACAGTAACACTACACATGTGTGCATGGCATTCAAAAAGGGACCTGATGACTAGTGCCTCAAACAAACTTATGAGGCTGCATTTCTTTTCTTGAAAGGTGCGACCGTACTGTTCAGGTTTGTGTATACGAAGCAATTCCAAGTCACAAGCGCACATGGTGTGACCAGGGCTCCAAGAGAAGGCCCCCATTGCCCCAATCAATGAGATATTAGTACGTGAGAATGCTATTTACAATTTCAGGTTTCCGACAAATCAGGCGTCGCCAGTGCCTGGATGCTAGGATTGGTGCTTCAAAGAAGTCAATCAGCCCAGGATATTGGTCTTATTCATCTGGTGATGACAATGATGACGTTTAGCTCAATGTTGGCTACGCACACGGCGTAGTCTTGACTGCGCTGTTGGTTGCGCCTCAATTCGCCCGCTAGAGTCAGCCGATTTCGGCAACTTGGCGCGTTGTAAAGTTTTCCGAACCGTTTAAGAAACATTTAGACAGACATAGGTCGTAATATTTGACGTGTAATCTTCCTAGGTAATCCTAAAAAGGACAGTATTGCTTTTTTTTTTCCGAAAACAAAACTGAAGCGGAGTTGCTCTTTAAAGAGATAGTGAACCAAACAATTTAGTGTCCATAATACGTGGCGCACGTTCTTTCCACGAGCCAGCAGCCACCGGTGTGCGCGAGCACACGCAACGAAATTGACGTCATAGTCCTCCATTCGCGCTTAAATGACAGTGAAATGTATGGGCTTCGGGCCAAAGAAGAATAAAGACAGGCTTTTCATCTCCACAAGTGAAAGCTACGTGCTTGTTAGACCAAATTAATTGCCTACCTTTTACACCAGACCCCACTGTGGAGATGAAAAGCCTGTCTTTATTCTCCTTTTCCCCGGAGCCCACACATTTCACTGTCATCTTAAGCGTGAATGGGGGATAGGATGACGTCAATTTCGTTGCGTGTGCTCGCGTACACCGGCGGCTGCTGGCTCGTGGAAAGATCGTGCGCCACTTATTATGGACACTGAAATGTTTGGTTCAGCATTCCTTTAAGGAGCCTGCAGTCGTATTTAAGCATCTACATTTTTTGCTGTTTCCACATCACTTGTGCTTCGGGCAACCCAGGGGGCACAGAGAGAGTCACTAAACATCAGTGCGTCATATTTTAACCGGACTACGCGGAAACCTCCTCCACCTACGGGGATGCCCCGTGGTGCCGAACGCGCGAGGCATGGGACAAATTCGTGACGTCGTCGGTCCCAGCCAGCTTCTGCCTTACGACTGGTCAGAGCCGCTAAGAGCTTTTTTAGGTCAAAATACAAAATATAAGTGGCGCGAACCGTTTCAGTTATTTATAAATATAGTTTTTGTCCAGTATTTTAGATGAGAAAAGGAACAAAATCAGTTTAGAAAGTACATAAACGAGAAACAACGCGCGATGACCCGTCAACATACCCGCCACCGAGTGGTGGAAGAGGCGGCGCAAGCCGGCGCAGGCGCCCCGGCGGATCTAGCAGACGATGCACGACGCCGGCGGCATATTTTGCAAAAAGCGAAAGTACGAATTTGTCTCCTGTGGTCTCGCGCCACAGGAGACCCACCCGGAGTCTTTCCCGGAACTTGAGCGTCGTCCAGTTGGGGCCGAGAGGCTTCGCCAGCACGCTGCGGCGCTCACGAGAAGTGCCCTCGTACGGTTCTACCCAGACACGTACACGTTACCCCCAAAAAAGTAACTAAATACCTTTACTCGTTACTCGCCCGAAAAGTAACTAAGTACGTTACTCGTTACCAATTCTCAAAAGAAACGGGTGAATTACCTCAAAAGTAACGAGTTACTTTTCACGTTACTTTGACGGCCAAATGCGCAACTGTTTTTTGTTTCATGGTTTATTGTTTTCTTTTTAGTAGTCGTTGCACTTAAGCAGTAGCTGCCTCTCGTAGTTTTCATCGGTTATGTTTCTTTCCCCGCTCCGGTGACGCTGAAGAGTCGTTCTACCGACGCGCTCGAAGGAACGGCAGTGTTGTGCTTTAGAAAGTGCTGGTAGATCTGGGATTCCCCTCTGTCTTGTGTTGTCTCTACCTCTAAAGTTCGAAATTGAAAATGGGTTCTGTGCCTTCCCGCGTTGGCAACCTCCGGGTTTACAGTCGGTCCGTACTCGGTTCTAGAAGGTTCAACCAAAGAACCATATTGTGTTCGCTGGGTGAAGGACATTCCCAGCTGTAGAGTTCAGTACAGCAACGTATATCGCTGGACATGTCAGTCGAACAGTTCGACTGACGTGTTCAGCGATATGCGTTGCTGTGCTGTCATACTGTTCAGTGGTTTTTCGGGTTGCCCACCTACCGTTCTCGCAATACACGCAAACTCAGGTTAGAATAAAAACAAGGCCGTTTAAGCGGTGTTGTACACGTTACTCCTCAAAAGTAACGAGATACCGTTACTCGTTACGTGGCCTCAAAAGTAACTAAATACGTTACTCGCTTCTTCTCTAAAAAAGTAACTAAATACGTAACTCGTTACCGAAAATAGTAACAACTCGCTACTTGTAACGCGTTACGTACATGTCTGGTACTACTCCTAGCTCCTCACTTCTATCGAGGATTTGGAGCTCCAACTCCGACAGACCCGGTAAATTCGTGCCGGCAAGCGCGGTGGAGGGCTGAAGAAAGCAACGAGCCGTTGATGCGCATGCGGCTGTTTTAAATATACTACATCATTTCAAGCTCATATATTTTTTTTTATAATCTCGGCTAAGTTTTAGTCCAATGCGTTATGGTAAAGTGTGCTTCCATTGCCTACAGACATTACAGATCCATTCAGCAGAGGCAGTGTTA
This sequence comes from Ixodes ricinus, assembly GCA_037355805.1. Classification (NCBI taxonomy): domain Eukaryota; kingdom Metazoa; phylum Arthropoda; class Arachnida; order Ixodida; family Ixodidae; genus Ixodes; species Ixodes ricinus. The sequence goes on along the minus strand of JAZHYW010057040.1, from coordinate 10,521 downwards.
AGTGAGATAGCTCATCTTCAAAATCAGCTGGAACAAATTTGACCGGTGTGATGGGTGATGGCTACCGTTAGGTCAAAACAAGGAACCCAGCTGAGTGTAGGAGCTGTATGTCGTCCCTGCTTGGTACTAGTGGAAGCGAAAATTTCAAGATTCGTCGTTCGCAATCCTGGAATGCCCCATGGGACTCGCTGCCCACACAGAGTATAGGGTAAAGATAACGCGAGATCAATCCAGATTTTCGCTCCGGTCGAAGAAAACCGCGAGCAGGGTATCTTGAATTCCCTACTTTATGTCCAATGGGAGTAAAAATTTGTACTTACAAAAAATGTCGAAGGCAGCAGCGATCCTGTGATGGAGAGCATTGCCGAGAACAGAAAATAGAAGCACATCAACCAATAGGCGAACGATATGAACATTAAGAAAAAGCCACTCGCATGTACGGCACCGCCATAGTTGTACATCAAGCTGAACACGATGATCCCAAGAACCTGGAATGGGGAAGATCAAATCAAATCAAATTTACTTGACATCCATTTTACGAGATATCGGGGCACATGCAAAAAAGCCACCAAAAATAATGCTTGAGTTGGTCTGCACTCCCCCCTCCCCCCACACACACATACACATCAGAATTAGCACAAAATAGTAAATAAAATAGCTATATAAACAATATTTGGAAAATCACTGGTGATATTTACATAGCAAACACGAGATAGAAAATATGCGTTAAAAATACAGCAAAAACAGATTTTAACGATATTTCACTGCCTCTCTATTACAATGATAACGAGAGTCGGCAGTCGTGTAATCAAGTTTAGAATGCTCAAGATGCACCTGCCACTCTCTCCTTGCCGCCAGCCACCGTTCCTCCGCAATGAGCTAACACGAATACGCAAATGTGACATCAGAACGTCGCACTGACGTCACAAACTCTACTGCCCCCTCTTGTTGGTCTAGCACAGTTCAGTCAATGAACGATAAACCAAATAGCCGAATCCCAGGCACTGTTGAACCTTATTATTCTTTCTTTGCAGTCAATCCCTCGCCGCCTCTAAACAACCGGTCATAATACACAAAAGTATACAATCACAAAGCGATGAAATCAAGCTTAGGCACACCCTGTGCTTTTCTACGGAGCCTGAGTTATGGCAACATCTCACGAAGGATCAGGAACGTAGAAACGGAAGCACAGTACTGATGATTTTCATATTGACACACTAACCAGCCTATAGCTGAAGCTCGAAGAAATGTACGGTGCTTAATGAAACGAAATGGACCAGTAGGGCACGTGGCCCCGCGCAGATACAGTGACTATTCGTTTCAGGTTAAATCGAGACGCAGCCAACGCTATGCTGTAATGGGACCAATCAAGTCTTGTCAAACGCGCAAGTCACTAGGTCTTTTCTGTTCATGATTGGTTCAGCGATGATAGAGTACGTACAGAAACATGACCACCGCCACGATTGTGATCTTTTGACGCTGTCTAATTGGTCCCACCAGCTCGTAGACAGCGACGGTTGCGTATGGACGTAAGGTGAAACGAAGTATGCCGTATTTACTCGAGTAATAGCCGCACTATTTATGAAGAAGGCCCTTACGTCTGCTTTCTCGCAAAACACATATACAACCAATCATCGCGTTGCGCATAAATTACACAGCGAATTACTAGATCGAGAACATGATTATCCGTACAAATGCAATCTTCACAGATGGTTTCTTCTTATGAAGACGTTATCTCTGTCCTGTAAACAGCTGGAATCATGCTGTCGATTCCAGTGATTGGCAATTCGCGTGCTCCGCGGAAAAGCGAACCCTCATGTTTTCCTCCTAAACATTGCGGCTATTACTCGAGTAAATACGGTATATAGCGATTACCCCATCAATCAAATGGCCATTATGTTACGCTAGGCTAGAGTAGCTGTGTATGCTAGCTGTGTACGTGTGAGTAACTGCATACGCTCCTCAAGTGACTTATACGCGGTTACTCAAGCGAGGTCATGCGCTACGCTTGTCGATTTCGTTTCGTTGAGCACTCCATGCGCGTTTATGCACCTTGGTTACCGTGGAAAATAAATGTTAACGTTATCCGTCCTTTACGTCCGGGAAATAAAACAATAGGAGTTAGCAGAGATAACTGCAATTTTCCATGTCTAACACACTGGCCCACCACTCAAGCGGTGAGAACTGCGATATAGGTGAATTGCTAATGATCTATGGCATATTATACGTTTATTATCCGTGCCAATGACGAGATCTGGCTGTGTATAAACCTTAGTGAGTAAACAAGTAATAGTCCCTGCAATGATAACAAGTAACACTTTCAATAGACCCTTTTCAGAAGTCCGGGCCAACGCCTGCAAGCCATTGCTGGTTCTAATATACTCTGAGCATGTATTGGGCACGAGGCCCGCGTCGGCATTGGGCGTGAACTCGGCTCTGCTCGTATTGTAAACGAGCGCCGCGTCAGAGATTCGGCGACGACTCAGATCCAAATCACATACTTCGTGTCCAAGCAATGGAGACTGCCAATGTTACTCGATGGAGTTTTGGAAAGAGTCTAACATACACTCTCTTAAAATTCCATCAAGCAGCATCAAGCAATCAAATCATAAAAACAATCCGCAATCAACAAAGCATCAAAACAACGAGAAAATCAACATCAAGAAATCTAACTGCGCTCTTTCAGGGGTAAATCAAAACATGCATCATGCATTAGAGATATGCTAATTACTTTTATACGATGTAACAGTCTGCACTCTCCAATTAAAGGGTTCATAATCACACCGTGACAAATAAATATGGGGACACGTGCAAGAAGGAAGAACATTTATATTCATATTTTTGAAGATGGGGGACTAAATAAATCGTCTCCATAGGGTTTACCGATCTTTGCACTCAGTTATCTGTTAAGATAATGGCCCATGTTTTACCCCTTTTGGGTCAACTATCTTTCGACAGCTTGAGCAGTCAATTTTGTGATATATTTTAGTCGACCACGCACAAAGAAACTAAACGGTAACAAATATAATACATCTTCGATAAACAAAAAAGGTGCATGTTTATTCGTGTATTTTTTATAGAAACAAAAAAAAAGAGTTTATTTTAAAGCTATGCGATCTTAAGGCCTCTCAGGGCTCATAAGTTCAGTCAAGGTTAGAATAACGGGGAGGTTTCTCGCAGCAAATCTGCACACTTTTGAACCAAAGCACCTGCATACTCTGCAATTCTAGACTGCTGGCAGGCCACGCCTATGGCTACACAAGTCCGCTTCAGTACCTCGTACGGCGCTGGTCATGGTATAGTTTCGTAAGCAAACTCACCAGTTCGAGGATTGTGAAAAGGCCGCCGATGCTCGTAATGAAGGACGTGTTGAAGCTGACGACAACGGGTGACGAACTGCTGGACGATGTTACCGTCGTAGTCTGACGGACGACTGTCGTAGCCATGGTAGCTGGAGGTCTGCGTTACGTGAGGCGAAAGAGGTGTTTAGGGCGACGTCGCGAATGGTGACTTTCCTTACAAGCGAGCAATTGTCCGAGTCTATCTACTGAATCGCCAGAACGCCGGTGGATCTGGAGATTTCCCTCCAGCAGCCGCTTGTCTCTCTGTGCTTCCGGACAGACATTACGTTTAACCTTCGGAGCGGGCGGAAGCGGAAATGACGCAGGAAGGCCCCCGCTTAGAGCGCTGATAGCTTCTTTTTTGTTTCCTTTGGCTACGCGCGGCAACGTTCACTGCTCAAGGATAGCGACTTTCTGATGAGGCGCTCTTGCCAGCCGAGCCATGAGGCAATGTTTTGTTTTGGAGCCGGTATGGCTAACTCCCCGGCGAACGTATACCTGCGTGGCGAATAACGCCAGAGAAGCGGAATTCGCGGCTGCGTGCCGTAGACGCGCCCTCTTTCGTCACTACTATTTACGGACCTTCCGCGTCCGATCTGCACAGGCGGATCGCGTACACTTGCTCTGCTGACTGCGTGGGTTTTTTTTTTTTTTTTTGCGGTTGCGTCAGCTCAGTATTCTAGACGCCATTTTCCGCCTCTTCATTTGCCAAATGATTCGAAGAAATCCATGAGTTTTTCCCATCGTCGATATAAAGCTGGACCACAGACGGGGCTCAGAGTATAAGCGATCAAGCAGCGCGCGCTACTCCTATCGACTGCTACCGAAAGCAGCAGTAATGCAATTTTTTGTTTTTCACCTATCCTACAATCTAGCTTCGGGGCTCATCATTTTGGAAAATAATGGGTTGCACTTTGATTAAGGCTTCAGTCGCTCGAAGATCAACTTAAATACGCGAGTGGATATTTTTATATACATGTATATCGAATACAAAATGACAAGTTACGTATTACGGATATGAAGAGGTAATTAAACAGAGATTATTAAACAGAACGTAAAGAATTACAACTGTCTCTTAGGTTTTCTCCTTTATCAGTAAAGTAATAGTTAATTGTTTCTATTGAAAGTACTACACGTGACACAAATATCTCTAACAAATTGTCTCTATGGAGCATTACCACGTCACTTGAAGCGTTGTGGATACAGCTAGGGTATGAACCAGCTCCGAGTTAAGGGATAACTTCTGCAAAACAATTAGACATGACTTTTTTTTTTTTTTGCTTGTTCCTGGTCTTATGTAATTTTTTCGTCGCCATGGGGTTCTGTTCGTGCATACCTTCGACCACTATTTTATTACGAGGAGCGAGAAACGTTCGTAATTCTTTTCATTTCTGTTCTACAGTGTAAAAGCAATCCAGCATGTTCAAGATGTTCTCTCTGAGATTATAGTCGCAAAGGAATAGTTCTGACCGCACTAAGGACTATTCGGCTGCCGATGGCGTAAATACATAAGGCGGACGTAACGTATCACGGGCTCCGTTTATCGTATTGACAGCCCATATCGTTTGTGTGTTTGGCTTAGATAGAAGAAACAATGCTGTGTTCACCTTCAGGTCGCTTTTCTGCACGTATCTGTTGAGTCTCGGTGACTCCATCGTTTCCTTTCGAACGTGCACAACCCGTGGCGCGAGAAAAGCCAACAATGTCGATGACAGTCGCCGACACGCCAATCATCTTCAGACGTCAAGGGAAGACTTGACGCCTTCACGTGGCAGCCGGTAGCAATATATAGTTTTATAGTTTTACTGCCTGCCAGCGAAGTGAATGTAATGTTAGAGAAAAAAATAACAAATTGGACGCCATGAATGCTTAGACAGCGAAAAGTTCCCCATCCCCTATTGCTTTATATATATATATATATATATATATATATATATATATATATATATATATATATATATATATATATATATATATATATATATATATATATATATATATATATATATATAGACCTCCATGCTAAGCTGTGTTGTCACTGTTCACTGTGCTCAAATTGTCTCATCTACTGCGAGTCGACCTCGTCGCAACTTTAAAATGGCTGACCAACGACTCGCTGTATAAATATCCAGCACAACCCCAATTATTAATTATATATATATATATATATATGTATATATATATATATATATATATATATATATATATATATATATATATATATATATATATATATATATATATATATATATATAAATTTTTAAGAAAGAGTGCAAACTGCTAGCTGAATAACGTCTTCGCTAGGTGTTTTTTCGAGTTCGGCGGACATTGTAAGAGCGGATAACCGCTGCAGTTTGTTCAGTAATTACCTAAAATTCGTTAATTGTATTTTTAATTAGTGAAAACTATGGTTTCAAATAGAAACTTGCTTTGTCGTGTGTTTGTTTTCCACTTTATATCCGTCCCCTTTGCTTACAGGCGCTGCAATGTTGGTTGTTCAAGGGGCGATGCAACGATTTTTGTACTTTGCGCAAATACTGCTTAGAGGGGATCCCTCGCGTTAATGACCTGTAAAACACCCGTTAGGTTTTTTACCACACGCAATCAAAGTCGCAAAAAAAAAACGAAAAAACGAGCAGCGTTCATTTCCTCAACCACGGCCGGACTGGAAGCGCGCGCTCTCTTTCTCTTCTTACGGCCTTTGCAATTGGGGCAATCGCCACCTCCCGCCGCAATTCGCGGGGGCGCTGTCACCTCACCGCTGGGCTACCCTTTGCCGTTTGCACAGAGCGCGTCTGACAGTGTATCTCAGCGCTGTCGCAACTTGCGGCAGAGATTCTTATAGCCTTTGACACCTTATCCTTACGTTTAGACCCTCAGCCACTATCTAATGCGCTTCTGATGAGCCCAAAACGGTGAATATTTGACGCACATCTCCGAGAGATTCGGGAGTAAAAAGTAGTAAGTAGAGACAGCGAATGCAATTGCGGAAAAACTATACTCGTCTTTACCGCCAGGACTTCTGTTGCAACTCAAGAACAGGAGGAGACGAACCCCTTCTACGTAGAGGAACTTTAAATGATAAATAATTCGTACACTCTCGTGAAATGTAAGCAGGCCCAATCTATCTATTGCCGTGGTCTGCATCATCATTTCATAGGCCGCACATGAAGTCGGTCAGCTGCTCTAGACGAGGATGTACTAGTCTGTACAATTTTCGCACAGTGCATATTACAGCCTAAAATGCTTCCTCGAGTACAGAGGAGGGGGGACAGGGGGCATGTCACAGGGGAACGCAGTTTGCTGACGACACTGCCTGTCATTGGAGTGACTTAAATCGGAGCGAAGTTCAATAAACCGTTGCCAAAACAACAACCTACGAAGCTCGAACACCAGCGCAAAGCAGCTCGAAGGGACTCTCCGAGTGGGGTGAAGTGGGGTGAGGTGGTTGCGCCCCTGGAGGCAAGCAAGTGAACTACATACGGAGAAAAAATGCCATTGACTCCCGGGCGATTGCAAAGGCCGTAAGAAGAGAAAGAGAGCGCGCGCTTCCAGTCCGGCCGTGCCTCAACACGCAACCAGAAGAAGCGGCCACGTGATCTGTAGCCGACTATATTTCGCCAATGTTGATCATAGATACGCGCTGGTGTTGGCTAGGGTGCCTACATGTCTGTGTCTCAGGGTGAAGACATCCATTGTTGCAGTGAATGTTCAGCGAGTGACGCTCTCGCGCACTCGGTGCGTGACTTGGGCGCTAAAATGGCGTCTCTGCATTAGCCAAAACTACGCGCTCGAGCTGCTTGACACCGTGTTGCGCGTACTTCGCCAAAACGCATAAAAAAACGATTGGGCGTAAAAATGGCTGAGATGTCACCACTCAAGCAAAGCGCGCGTGTGTATGAAGGCACTCTAGTGTTGGCAAGGTACAGGACACGCGCTGAGTTCGAGACATTGTTATGGTTCGGCTATTGTCGTCATTGCGGCGATCGGACACGGGCCACTACCCGAATGCTTCTCGAGCTATCGATTATCACGAGCCCAAATCGAGTGCCACGCAATGCTCGGGTCCAATCCATGAGCCGCATTCAAATATCGCCACTGGAGGATACTGCGACCGCCCAGCATACACGTCAGCAAGTTTTGCGAAGGAGAGATTGGATGAAAACGCTTACTTTTGTCCTTGAAATTATACCGCAATAAAGGAGTTTCTTGGCCAGTGCTGTTGCGTGCGGGTATCCTTGAGTCCCACTAGTGCCAGTGAGCCCGTGTGAAGTGAGAAACATTCCACTCGAATATCATTGCACCGCCCCTTTAACTGCTGTTAGAGCTGAAGATGTGTCAGTGGAAGAGATTGCCGTTAGGAACTCCAGAAGTAAAGGCCCGTTCACAAACTTGCGACTTCTTAGGATCGTGTGCCTTGAAGCCTCTTACGATTTCTTCCGACGAGAGTAGGGACCTTAGACGAGAGAGCACACTGGCGCCACCTATCAGGTACCCGTGGAACGCTTGGCGGTTCCGTATTTGCCTATCTTTCTTTTTCGCACCTCGTTCTTTTTTCCTTTTTTGACTAGAAAAACATTTGTCAATGTTATGAAGGACCATTTCTAATGGGTAGTGCGTATATTTGACCTCGCAAATACTGCCCCAAAACCTCCGCTCTAGTAAAATGCCGTTCCAAGGTCACCGCATAGAGGGATTCAAATCGCCAATTTTAGAATAGCGTGCACAAAATCTTTGCCTATGCACAGAAACAGCGACGTCGCCCTGCACCCAAAGCCGCGTTTTGAATTGGCGCATGGTGCGTTAGCGTTGCGTGTTCCACACTGCGCATGCGCGGAGTCCAAACTGCGTCTTGGATTGGCGTATGGCGAAGGCGGGCGTGCGCGGTGCGGAGCACGCGACGCTAACGCAAAACGCACAGTGCTTGCGTTTGCTCCTATACGGAATATTAAAACTCTCTAGTGTCTTGCACATGTTGTGAAGCGTTAGAACATTTCACCTCTTTGCTTTCTCGTTTCATTTCAGGTGGGCGCGCGACAGCCTCCAGAGGAAAACATTTCGGCAAGGCACAACACTTTAGTTTTTCCCGCAATGCGATGCCCCTAGAGCCTCAGTGGACGGTAGATTCATGTCCCTCATTCACAAAATACATATAGGGGGTATTCACTGGCCGCCATATTTGAGGTCACTGTTTAGAGCGCATACTCAGAACAAGCTCGCATAAATAGGCTGCCAAGACCGGCAATCTTGATGGTGCGGGGTGCACGTTGCAAAATAACTCTGGAAGCTCGCCATCAGCACGTGCTCTGCATTAGCGCACACAGATATGGCTGCCAGTGAATACACCCTATAGCATATCACTCGTCTTTTCCAACAGACGCGCGCTTGGAATTTTTTTTTTTTTTCCTTTCGTATCTCTGTATTTTGAAACTCTCTTGAGGGAATCGGCCGCGGGTCGCGCGCTCTTGTCTCTGTTTTGCATATTTATGCCACACAATACCGCTTTCGGACCTTGAAACAATGGAGCAGCTCTTAGCACGTAGTACCTAGGCGGGACGAAAGTTCGTCTGCTTCTTGCAGAGGGGTCACGATGGCTTCAGAACGCCAAGCTCTTATTGGCTGTTTTAAAAAAAAAAATAATGCACTCTCTCTCTCTCTTTCTCTCTCTCTCTCTCAAAAAAAAAGGTGTCGTTTTACACTTTTTTGTCCCATATAATGCACCCCAAAACTTCAGTTCGACGTGCAGCTCCCTATAGTCGAACATACGGCCCCAAATTTTACGAGGTGCTTGATAGCGGTGCGATGTAACTTATTAAACAGCTAAAGTATGTATCGAAGATTACAGAAAGAAAACACTGAGGTTTTGCAGTGGGACCGAGAAAACCCCGATTATTTTTTGCAGTCAGTAAGACTTACATTAGCTATTTTAAGAAGTTGTACCAAACGGCTATCAAGCCTCTCGTGAAAGTTGGTACCGTCGGTCCGATGTCAGTGTTCTGTACGTCGAACGGAAATTTTGGGGTGTATTATATGGGACAAAGGGATGTGAGGATACACCCTTCTTTTTCTAAGAGTGTCGTAGACGTCAAGGCATCTAGAATTGAAGTCTACCCACTATCCTTCACTCTAAAAAAGGTGCGTCTACTTTCCCGCACAACACTCGGAGAGCCAATCACCGCAACTTACGGAGGCAGCTCAGCGAATGATGATGCCGGAATATATGTTTAGACCAAAAACGCAGTCCGAGTTGTGACATTAAGCAATGCAAGCGTGACGTTTTGCATTGCTTAATGTCACAACTCAGACTGAGTGTTTTTGGTCTAAACATATGTTTCGGCATCGTCATTCGCTGAGCTGCCTCCATAACTCGCGGTGATTGGCTCTCCGAGCGTTATGCGGGAAAGTAGACGCACAGGGCTTTTTTTAGAGTGTTCCAATCAAAACCAATCAGAGCTTGGCGTCCGTCTGACGTCATCGAAACCCCTGCGCAAGAAGCAGGCGACTTGCTCTCCCCATAGGAGGCATCACACACCGGGAGTCGATTACCTAGGAAGCATCACACCTGGAGTCGATTACGGCATTATTACACCACAGATCTTCAAGTTCAAAAGGCAACGAGCAGCCGACATTCCCCGCGCTGAAAAGCGAACGGGACGGATATATAGGTGGTAGATACCTTCAGATACCTCCGTCCGTCCATCGGAGAACTATATGTTCCTCGAACAAGATGTTCACGGAATAGCGAATGCATGTCAGGAGGGGTTAAAACGATTGGTCCCCGTCGATTTCAACATCAAGACGCTTTAGCAAATAAGGTTCATGTGATCACTGACAGCTTATGAGAAAAAAAAAGCGCAGGGCGTGGAGAGTCCCGAGCAGCTTCTCATCATCCCGCAGCCAATGGGATTGCTGCATTAGACGATAAGAACGCCGGATAGCCAATGACGAAGCCAGACTGCCTGAGCATACTATGCCACGCCCTCGAGCTCCTTGAGCTGTCGGTGACTCTAGTGGTAGAAAATGTACAAAAAGTTAGGGCGCAAACAAGCTGGTGGTGGTTTAACATTTGGACAAAACCCCGAGACTGGGGAGGAGGGGACAACACAACACAGAGTCTTTTGAGTCTTTGTGTTGTGTTGTCCTTCTTTCTCCCCCAGTCTCGGGGTTTTGTCCAAAATGT
>JAZHYW010057037.1:0-49449 GCA_037355805.1 Ixodes ricinus | reverse complement strand
GCTATATGATCGCTTTTGTCGCTTGAAATTACACCCGCAACAAAGGAGTTTCTTGTCCAGTGGCGTTGCGTGTGCGAGTGTCCGCAAGTCCCACTAGTGCCGAGTAAGCTCGTGTAAAGTGAAAAGCCTTCCAATTCAATATCGTTGCACCCGCTCCTTTAAGCAATACATTTTTTTTTCTCAAACTAATTTATTTGAAATCATATAGATTTCAGGCGGTTAGCAACTAGAAAACGAAAGTTGTTCATAGACAATAAAATTTCTCGGTAAGCACCTTGAAACGCTTGGAACTGCCAATCCCCGCATTATTTTTTTAAGCACCTTAATAAGTGAGGACGGCGCTCTGTATCGTGCTTCGTGCAGTATTATTGGTTGAAATGGGTTAACAATATTTTTCACACTGGGACCGCATTTGCACTAAGGCGAGATAAGGCTCGCTCTTTCCGATTGCTGCTGAGATTGCTGCAAAGAAGTCTACTGGACTGGGTCCCGAGCCGATTCCGAGAACACCCCGTGGCAGCACACAGCCGCGAGAACTTCCGGGAGCCACGTACTACCACGTGGCTCTGCGAAACCACCCTCAGTGTCTGGGGAGCACCGGCTCGCTTGTGCGTGCGAGTCACCGGCGACCGCAGCTTCCACTTTTCCTCCGTCGTAGCCTCCTGAAGCTGCTGGACGTCGCTGATGCGCCCACGCGGCGACTGTCTCCGGCAGCCATGGAAAGTACAGCAACCCCAACGCGAGGAGCCCGACTGCGCCGATAAAGATAGGAACCGCCGCGCGTCCTTCTCGGCCGGAACCGAGAGTCCGGAAACCGCTGAGAAGCGACGATGCCACGCCGCCTATGCGCCCAAAGAAGGCCCCGCATATATACAACACCCGCGCTGCGCCCCGCCGTGGTGAAGAGCTCGGCAGTGAGCACGAACAGGGTGGCGAAGGTCGTCACCGATGCATAAACGCGGTGGGGAGCACGAACTCACCCGAATGGAAAGGTGCATCTCTCGAAGAATCAGCACGTCGCCAGAAACGTCATCATGACCGGCCAGCACGCAACATGTAAACCGGCATGGGCTTGCGGCGGCCGTACCCCTTCAGGACGAAGTTGATGGTTGTTTAGGTGGTACAGTTGGCGGTGCCGATCATCGTGTCGAAGGTGATGGCGTCCCCTCGCACCGACCTGTACTGGGATATGCTCAGATAACAGTAGGAGCCACGAACCAACTGCTAAACAAAATGACCGATCAGGCGATTCGCATTGTGGTAGACGATGATGCCGGGAACATTCGGCTTGGCACCAAACCCTGACGCAGCGTCAACCCACTCCCCTTGATCCTCATGAACTCAAGCGCACCCTCTCACGTCTTGGACGCCGTTTACATAGGCCACCTGATGATGACCTGCTTGAGTCTCCTTGAACTTCGAGGAAGCCACGAGCCAGCGCGGAACTCGTCCGCGCCAGGTAGAAGGTCGGCAAGGGCAGCAGATGTGGGCGACCTGCATCACGAGCTGCGTATCCGTCCAGTGGACGTAGAACCTGCCTATCAGGCTGAGCGTCAAGGGTCCCCGCACCAGGGCACGCCGACGTTGATTGAGCAGAGGAGCATCCGGTGGTCCTGCGGCGTGACTTCGAAGAGCATCACGGTGCTGATCGCCTAACGGGACACAAGAACCGTGTCACAAAGTCTCCAAAGGGACGGGTGATTGTTATCAAATGCTCCAATGGTAAAATTGATGAGGATGTTTTTCAGTGCATTGTGGATTCACCACGCTCTCTCTATGTTCATTATGTTGGAGAAGGGAGGGGTGGAGTTCACTGGCGACCTCTGGTGCGTTTGTGCCGGCCAGAGCGCGTGCGAGCTTTTTCCTGGCCGCTTCCGCGACGGATCGTTACAACACAATTCAAGTAGCCGTTCTTAGCAGACTAATAAGTGTGAGCTACGTTCTGCAGGCATGCGCTGGTAAATAGTAAACTCAAATATGGCGCCCAGTGAATATCCCCATAACCCCTCACCCTATCTTTGCACGCATTTATTTTTTTGGACTCTATAACGGATGTGAGATTAGGATGCTGCCACACAAAGAAACGACTACGTGTTTTCATGAATTTTGGAAGAAAATAATGTTCGACGTGAACCTCAAAGGTGGTGACCGACGCTGATGTTAGGAGCTGCAGCAACCCAAACTCGAGAAGAATCTTCACCACGGGGAAGTGGCCATAACGGACACGATGGGGGCCGGAGAGCGTGGGGCCGAGCACCAGCCTGCGCCGCAGCTGTCACGCCGAGTCAGGCCCCATCACAGGTAGGCGAAGCGCTCCACCGCCTATGTATGCGCCCTGGAGCGCCCCGGAGGCAGCCATTTCTGTCGTAGACCAGATCAGACGCTCCAGCGATGATCGAGGCGCCGACCTCGCGGTCGTAGTCCCAGCGGTCGCAACTGACCTCCCCTCCTGTTGTCCGCGATAGTCAGCATCGGCGGTTCGTGGAAGCGGGTGCAGCTGCTGAGCTTGCCGTCCACGTCCTTGGGAATGCTCGTGTTCTTCCACTCGTCCACGGACAAGCCAGCGTACTCGTCGGGGGCTTGGCGCCGGTGGGCCACGGGACTCGCCTGCTGATGGTGAGCGACTGGGTATGGATCACCGCCATGAAGAAGAAGACGACGGAGAAAACAAGCACCAACCCCTGCTACGGGCCGTAGCCGTTGACGCGGACGTCTTCTTCTATGGATGGAACTTTTGGCATGACGCCGGAGGTTCTTGGATGACCTCGCTTTGTCCTTGTCGTTGACTTCTCTGGTTGCCATTCCGGCCAGAAGCGAGGGGCGTCTTTAGGTCCTTGCCTTATTTCTATAGCCGCCTCAATCGAGCGGAGCTGATAGAACCGACGGGACAGCTGAAATAAGAATAGCGCGCCCTCACGTGTCCTCGCGCGAATTTTCCTTGTCCTCTTTTAGGGACTTTCTTACTATATCTCGCCTGCTGCACTTCGTAATTCCCCTAGGTTTCTACCAACAAGTAACTGCGATAGCACCTCTCTCTCACCTTCCCTCCCCCCCCCCCCCCCGCCTCTAGCGTAACATCACACATGAGGGATCTCAGACTAGCCTTAATTTGCAGTCTTCGCCAGCAGAGTGTCTTTGGTCTTGTATTGATCCACTTTTACCCCGCTTCCTGTTATCACCGGTCATTACCCTCAAAACTTCAGTAAGTCTTCACTTTGTTTGCTTTATGTTGCTGGCTAAGAAAAGACAAGACGAACTCTTCGCCCAAATCCACCTGCACTCTTTCCACCTCGGCAGAGTGGACACCGGAGAAGGAGACGAATGGAGAGGAGGTTGCTATACCTATCAAGGCGAGCAGGTAGCTTTGTGAGATTGACTTGTCCTGAAACAGACTATAACAACGCACGGTAGTACAATGGCATAGCCTTAGGAATTTATTTCAGAGGGAAGAAGGGGCGCGGGGTGGCAACTGTCTGGGATGGTCCATAACTTGAAATCGCAAGGGGGGAGGCTGACTCCGCTCCCCCTTCCCTACGCTAATGCACGAGTGGCAAGCTAGCGGGCGCTTAAAGGGATACTCCGCAACGAAATTTGAAATATTTCCGTCGTGTTCAAAAATAGGTTGAATATGATCCACAATATCCGTAAATGACAATCGCACGTTTGTATTTTGATCCTGGTGGCTGTATTTTTCGTCATAAACGGCCCACTCTGGCAAGCGCTCGGAGAAGGCCCAGCTTAGAGCACGTGACATCCAACGCAATCGTGACGTAGGTCGTCTCGAGACGAGCAAAGCTACGGCGAGGCTGACGTCGAGAGGATGGCCTAGTCGTTCCAGCCACCGAAGCGGCTGCTTTTTGTACGAATTTTGAGTGACGGGTTAATCTTCTATAATCTTGTAGGGGACAATAGCGACTTCTGCGACACACAAAAGGGATTCTCGGGAAGAGGGAGTTCCTCCTTCCCCTTCTCTCGTCGTGGCCGGAGGCGAGACAACCTCCGTCACTAGCTGTCAAGGCTCCTAGACCGAGCATTACAAACGAGGCGTTAGCGACATCCACCAGGTGCTCTTTGCTAATCGTTTTAATTCGTTTTAAAATTCCTATTCGAGACTTTTTTTAACAAGATATTGGTATGTTCCATGTGATACTGCTCTTTTGAACACATATAGACCAAAAAATGAGCGCCGAAATTTCGCTGACCTATCCCTTTTAAAGGATACAACGCAAATGACAAATAGTAAGCGCGGCCGCCTGCGATCGTGAGAGGAAGAACGAGAAAAAGAACATGCAGAAAACATTGTTAGTGTAAATTCCCCGGATAGTCTGGCTCGCAGACTATTTTTAGGCACAAAAGGTTCCAGGTTATAACGCCTGTCACGTATACCACAGGTTTGGTGTTCTACAAACAAGGCCGATTACAAGCTAAAGTCTGTCATCAATGCTTTCCCAAAGCTCTTTTAGTCTCCGCTGCAAAGTGAAAATGGGCCCATAGTTATTTACTTTTTTTAGAAGCTCTGTGTCTTTGGTTTTAGACATTTTAACAGTATGTCATTCGTAAAGAAGGTAGGCTGTGTCTTCCGATAATAAGACTCTTAAAAAAACCTTGGGCAACACTGGGCACTGGACTTGTCCTGATAATTCTCTTTATATAAAATTCACCACTAAGGTTGTCGGGTCCTTTTGTTTTCCCACGTTTTGAAGAATTAGTGCTGCTTTCACCCTCATAGATTTGGGACCTTTTATAAACGAATTTTGGTATCTTCATTGACGAAGGCATATATGATAATAGGCTCTCAAAGTCTTTCGTATTGCCCCTGTGGGTATAAGTTTACCAAGTTGTTCAGGTAATTTGTATGAAATATTTTAACGATGAGATGGTTCTTTAATAGCCCCGCCATCTTGATCAATTTCTCAAATTTCCCTCGACAATGCATATTGTACTAGAACAACTTCAACGTTACCTTCCAAACGGTGTATCAATAAATACAACAGAGTGCTGGTTTGAAGATATATTTCTGAAGTGCTGACTCTCGTGATTTATATATAGACAAAACACAAAAACGCCGTTCAACGTAGAAAAAGAAGAAAAAGAAAACGTTTAAACGCGTTAAGGACAGATGTGGGCCTAGATGCGGAAGTTTAGACTTATTATGGGCTTGCACTTCCCATCACGTTTGACCTTTTCGCAGCGGAAGCAGCACACGATGTTTGTGACGTTCGTGCAACGTAATTGCAGAATTCGCTCTTACGTTTAAGATATTGTCAAAATTTCTTACTGTCGATTTCAGGCCCCATTCGCCTATGAGTATTAAGTTGACTAAAAGTAAATATACTTTTCTTCCATACCCTAGACTTTCTTTGTATCTTACATCAGAGGATATTAGCAGATATTACCGGTCATTCTAGTGCCATAGATAGGCACTTTCCACCAGATTAGTAGGTTTTGTAAGATCATGATAGTTTGAAAGACAAAGCGCAATATTTCTCGTTCACGTTAACAGTGTCGCGTTGTACATTCTCAGATGTCCTCAAGTTCATGATTCACCCACAATTTCATGCGACACTCCATATCTTGCACCATGCGATGTCACGCTCACCTTGGGTTACAGACCACGATGTGGTCAGTGTTCTAGCTGTGCATGCCACGTGACTTCGCGCTCGTCTGGTTCGCTCCGCCCAACCGGAAGGTCACGTGTCCACCCTTCATTTTCCTCGTCGATTACTTTGTACTCGATTAATTTTGAGTCACTTTGTAACTATTTGAGTACATTCTAGAGTAATCATAAGATTAATCTGGCGATTACCTCTAGATGTAATCCTCAGAACAAGTCTCCGACAAGTGTCTATAACATTGATTGAGTTGAGGGTGATGAAAGTGATCTCTCTAATTTCAACCTACCTAATCAATAAAGGACAGTAGAAAATCGCTTTGGAAACCGACAAAGAAATATCTAACACTTCAGAAAATCTCAAAACAAATTGTTGTAATCTGTTTATACAACCGGAAGTTAGTGCACTGCCTCATTCTCAGCTGTAAATAAGCAATTTAGCCAGTGCGGTACAACCATGACCTGCATAGGGTCTTTAACTTACTTTTTCGATTGTTTGAAAATCTCAAGTAATTGGAACAGCGACAGTTACTTGTTCAAGTAAATGTCAATTACTTTTCTTCTCAAGTAATCAGGCAATCTAATTGAATGATTTTTAACGTAAGTAACTGTGGTTTAGTCGATTAGTTTCTTCCGCCAACGTGTATAGACTGCACGTGACAGACTCGAATACTCATTGTAGCTCACTAACGTCAATCATTAAAAGGTGAAATGAATTATACTCACTGTCTTCAGTTATTTTACTCAATAAACGGGGCTGGATCAGTAATAATGCTGTTAAAACGACAAAATTCGGTGGACACCATTTTGCCACTGGCAGAGCTGCGTGACTGGCTCAGCACCAACACGGCCCACCATTATTGTTGACGAATTGATCGAAAAACGAGACTACAAACAACGTCGCAACTAATTCGTGGTGCAAT
The DNA here is from genome assembly GCA_037355805.1 of Ixodes ricinus. NCBI lineage: Eukaryota > Metazoa > Arthropoda > Arachnida > Ixodida > Ixodidae > Ixodes > Ixodes ricinus. The sequence continues at coordinate 42,915 of JAZHYW010057037.1, read as the reverse complement.
GCGTGCATGCAACAAGATCTATCGGATTTACAATCACAACAATACTTCCCACAATCAGGGTGTAAGGAATACATGGAATGTTCTCAAAGAAGACACTTTCGAAAAGTATCATGGATTGCTGAATTACATGATACGAATTGCTCGATACCGTTCCCATTTACTTACCACCTAATAACGAACAAATAGTTGTAAATTTATACATTCATCGACACTTTAAAGAATCTTTAACGTCTACTAGCACACACAAAAAAAAAAAAAATAGAAAAAAGGAGATTAAGTTATTGCAGTCTGAAATTGCTCGGCGAATGACGAGGTTGGAAATATGTTGAGCCTGGCTCTCTGCGCTGGCGCAGGCTCAATTACGACATTTAACAATCCCTCCAGTATTAGAGCGCAGGTTGTAGGTGTAAACACATTTTAAAGGGCGGCATTTCTGGCAAATGATCCTTGTGAACGATGCTGATTAAGTCTCCACTCTACGGAAATGAGCCTCCAAATCCTTCAGGAGGAAAAATGGGTAATATACCTCTGCAGGCGCGTGTATCCAAATGCCGGTCTTCAACTTCTTGTTTGCATTCTTATTTCTTTTTGCGTTCTCTGGCGTCTGCTTGGTTACGATACAACGAAGTTTCACATATATTCAGCCAGGGGTACGCAGGCCCCGTGGGTCCTCATGCACAACTTTGTGCCACACGTTGGACTAATGTCGACAAAAATGTCGAAGAGGCACCCGAAGTATTTGCACTCTTCCCAGCTTCTTATGTGGAGGTCACGTTTTCAGAGTGCGACACTCCAAATGTGAAATCTGAACGCGCACTCCGCACCTATTCTCCAACTACCACACTTCGCTACCCCACATTCTCCTATATATCCTGACAATAGACCTGTGCAGATCTGCCACGAGAAGTTGCTGCCGAAACGGGAAAGATGGAGCGGAAGACAGCGGATGAGAGGAGAGTGCGCTCCTGGGTCCTCGCCGCTGCAAAAGCTGTGCGCTGACGTCCTGGTTCCACAAGAATGGCTCTTTGGAGCTGCAGTGCTACCAGATCCTCGCGCTCCAAATCTGGCGACCGGGCACATCGCCATAGCTCTGTCGTGGGAACTGCCAGGCTTTGTGAGTATAGAGGAGGCTATGGCTGCCCTTGCTCTTCCCGCTCCGCGCTTCCAGGATTCGTGAAGGCCTCTCTTGACGCTCCTGCGCCATCGGGAGCTTGGGAGAGCTGCATTCCCGTCTGCTGCTGCGGCGCTCTCTCACCTCCCGCTATAGGAAGTATTCACAGAGAGCCATAGCTGTGTACGCGCGACTTTTTGGGCAACGTGCTGACGGTGTGCTTCCACAGTTCTTTTGCAGCGTTGCATTCCGCACCATTAAGGTTGCAGGTCTTAGCAGCTCTATTAATGTGAGCTCCGGTTCACACCGCGCCTGTGAACATCGTCCTCAAATATGGCGTCCAGTGAATACCGCCTATAGCAATAGTGACTCTTCTGCCCTCTCCCTCACAGATTAAGCGGCGGTTTAATGCAGCTAATCAGTGTGGGAGACGTGACGTCATGTCCCCCCGTCGTGGAAAGCTGCGTTTGCCGTGTCCCGATATCAAGCAACGCATGCATCTGATACCGGCACGCGACGAACGTGAGCGTCCCGGTTGTCCAAAAGGGGACGTCACGTGACAACCTTATGGCGATGACGTCACGTGGTCACAGTCTCTTTTCAAAAGCCCAGAATTCGTCGCCATCGATTGCGTCATAAAACGAGGATAGCTCCAGGGTCACTCATATTCGCGGTAGGTTCGTTCCGCGGTCTACGCAGTGGAAATGTCGCGAAAGGCGTGCGTCACGTTTGCAGACGTACAGGAAGCCTTAGGGTTCGGCTGACATTCAGCAAAGAAAAAGAAGCTCGCCTGCCGCTTTTACAGGGCGACGCAGGCGCCGGCTCGCTGCGGGAAAACATGACCTTTGGGGTTGCTAAATTCTCCGCAAAGGGCGAGAGCTCTCAATACCTTTCACCCCTCATTTCGGTGGAGTTCTTTTTAAGCAGGGTAACAAAAGAATCGGCCGTCAATCAGCGTTTGGGGCCAGACAGAGAAGGCGATATAGACGGAAGCAAGATAGATGGTGAGGTGTGCGCCTACTCAGATTGGTCACCCGCAAATCTCACTCAAGGATACAGGTGTAGCGCCAAGCACAAGACTTAGAGCGGTGAAGCGCATGCAGCGTCAGGGCTAATGACGTTTTGAGCATCCACCGATGTCCATCGAGTTCCAATGACGCACAAGTCTTTCCTCACCGCCACAGAGGTTCTTCATGTCTGGATATGTTCGATAAATTTGCATTTTCATACCGTGATCTCACTCGTGTTCTGCGCAGTGCACAGGAGCAAGCAGAAGCTCTTGACGAGTTGCGAGCATCTTCCAGTCCTTTTCTGTCCTACGTTTCGGGTGACACCACCGCTGGGCACTAAAGAAATATAATTTAATATTAATATTATAGTGACTACCCAATCATTTCGTACCCACTCTCGGATGCTCCAGTATATGTACTGTCCCGTCGTAGCTCAAGGTCATGCTCGCGAGGGAACAGTCAGTTGTCTTCATTGAAGGACACTAGCCAACGAGAAAGGCTGAGCGGAATGATGCCACTGGATTTAACATGATCGTCTCAGTGGCAGAAATGGCAACCTATTCCCCCCAAGAGGCGGATGCAGGAATTTCCCTGAGGGGGGGGGGGGGGAGGTCAAGGTGTTGGTCAGCTTACCAAATGTTTAGGAACCCCCTCCCCTCTCCCTGCTTCAGGCCCTAAATTTTATACATGCAGAAATCAAGAGGGAGGTCAGGACATCCGGAACCCCCCCCCCCCCCCCCTAAATCCGCCCCTGATTCCATCCCTACTCTTGGCGCGAGCCTGAAAATTGGAGCACACTACCAACTATAGCTGCGGTACAGTTCCACGTCGAGGGACGCTTGAGGACTGCGCAGAGCTTTAAAGGGGATATTAGATTTATTACTCTGCTTTTTCTGCCTTTTTCGGTATACGTTTTGTTTTCCGTGGTTGGAAAGTGTTCGCCACATCTAGTATAAAAATGTTTACCTTTTCTTTTTGTATTCTGCTCACCATATGTACTATCTTTAGGCATGGAGTGCAATTAGCACCCATGAAGGTTTATATGGACGGGAATTTCAAAGAAATGAGTCGAAGTGGATGGGAGGTGATCAAATTGGAGTTTATTTTTTTCCTTTTAAATAGCCAGTGGTTATCCCAGACTGGTTTAAAAAATTAGTTTTTAATTTTCAAAATAATTTTGTACGCTTGACACGCGCGATTTGCAGCACATTAAGCTGTCATGTTCTAATTTTGTGAAAAGGAAAGGAAATAAGTTCATTTTTTTTTGTGCATCCTATTTTCCTCGGACCTGAAAGAAGAGCAAAGACAATTAGCGCGTATTCCAGAGAATATTTGTGATTTGCAATTTTTGGATTTGAGTATAGGTAGATGACACTCGCTGCGCTTGAACAGGCGAAAGCTACTTTCTTAAGCAATTTGCTGTCTCCGAACAAAAAGTGCTGTCTTGTAGTGTACGAACATGAGTTCACAATGAGAGAAATCTTGCAAGGTTCAAGTAAACAAACAAGGAGGCATCTTGCCTACACGTGTAGAGCCTAAGCTTTTAAAGCGTGTTCAAACCTTGACAACTAGTCGTATCAAAGGTCACTGCAAGGTAATATTGAAGTTACCGGACATTTGTATAGCTTTTCCAAAGTAAAATACTACCTTGCACTTAACTTTCAAACCCCAGAAATGACAAAAAGAAAAACGAATAAAAAAACGCGCCTTTTAAACCAAAGATCACGAGAAGATCCCAGCGGCACCAATTTCCCAAACAGTCGAAATTAAGATTGAGCGTGTAGGTTTCAAAACAACATTAGTGGCATGTACAACAGATGTCAAACAGTGAGCTTAAACGTTCTTCTGTTGATGTCGAAAGACGCAAAATGATTGCGGCTAATTGTTTTCAACAAAATGTTTTGTTAAAGAGGTTTTCTGCAATTAGGTTTTTGTTTAAGAGTAGTTTTGTTCGAGATGACGGTACCCAATTGGCGTCTTCAGTACTTGCCATTTCATTTTTAATATGCTCAAAAATAAAGCGCACCAATCATCTGGTTCTTAAACCGAAGCTCATCAGCTCTCCACCGCCCGTTTCCCATTTCGTACCGGCGCATCGCAAATTCTTCGACCGGTGGGAACATCTATAGTGAGATGAGAATTGACGCCAGCGACGCCAACCACACAGGTTTCCTGCAGCTCCAGAGAGGCGGGTCGTAAAGGATTCTGAGCATCTTATTATCCCTCAGTAGCCAATCAGGATGGCGGCATCAGCCAATACGAACGTCGGCCAAAGAATTGCCAAGCGAGAAGTTTGAGTTTGCCTTTTCTTTAGCGTTTTATTGGCTGTTGCTGACTGCGGCCGAAGCAGACATAGCGTTTTTGAAGAATATAAATCGTCTGGCTCGAAGAAAAATGGGACCTCTGCCATCGATTTGGAAGAATTAAGGTCCCGTTCACACACTTGCGACCAAGTGCGACCGAGTCCGACCCGAGAGAGACCAAACCGGTTTTTAAGCCTCTTGCGATTCTCTTGGGACCAGCTCCGCTGCAGCACCACATCCGGTCCTAAAGACCGGTCTTGTCCCTCTCGGTCGGACTCCGGCTAACTAGTGTGAAGACGGCGCTTTGAGTTTCGATTGATAGTCAATACTATGTGTTGATTTATTTATTTCGCATACTGCCGGTTCTTCCAGTCCACCACATACAAAACTACATAAGGTCCATTATGCTATTTACATCTCCATGACTTCGTGTTCAGGTAATCAGCTAGATAAAACCGAAGCCAGTTAGCGTGCCGGAGAGGCTCCGTTAAACACCGTAAATAAGCGGTTCCTCGCCAGCGGCTAGGGTTGTTCGCTTAAGTGTGAGGCAATAACGAGTCCCCATTCTCATATAGAAGCGGACCCAACAGAAAAACAACAACAACAAGAAACACATTATACTATACTTCGTTTCACCTTCCGTCCAGACGCAGCCGATGCTACGAGGTTATATGACAGATCAGACAGCGCCAAAAGGGCACCATCAACGGTGTTCGTCATGTTTCTGTCTGTGTTCTTTCATCGCTGAACCAGTCATAAACAGAACAAACCTAGTGATTTGCACTTTTGACGCTGCTTGATTGGTCCCGTTCCCTCATGGCATCCGCTGCGTCTGGACGGAAGGTGAAACGAAGTATAAAATGTAATATCGAAATGAAAGAACCGATCTTGCAGCAGACGAGAACAAACCCAAACCCCCTTTCCAGTTGTTCTCGTCACCACCACCTGCAGATAGGGTGGCCCCGCCTTCATACCTGAACCACAGAAATTGCCCAGTGGCAGCAGCTGTCACCAAGCAACAAAAATAACTTTTCAGACGTTGTTACACAATATGTGTCCGACAATTAGTCACGAAAAAATACGTTAAGATGGAAAATCTAATAAAATACATTGATACGTGCGTTTTCTCCCGCCTTAACTGTACACATTATAAAAATCAGCGAAAAGAACGTAAGGTGCGGAAGAAAAATACTTCTATTTGGTAGTGTGTGTCGAGGCCGGTTTTTTAATTATAATGAATATACGCTTAAGAAATATTACACTTACTATCATGCCCTTAATCTCGATGAAGCGTCATTTGTCACCTCGCTTTACCCAGGACTGCATCGCACTCCAAACATTCCACCATAATTCGAGATATGCGCTTCTTGCTGGAAGGAATACAATAATAATAGTCAGAGTTCATATGTAATGTCGACCTTTAAACACGCGGAAAAAGGAAAAAAAAGCAGAAAGCTGACCTGTATAGTAGTAAAAAAAAAAGAACTGCATACTCCAGATATTATTGAAGAACATGCTAATAATTGGATCCTTGAAAAACTATATTTGGGTTTGGCAATACATAACAGTACAAAAAAAAAAAGAAAAACGAATTTTAAATTTTTTGTTGTACTTAAACAGATGGGTTGCGATGTCTAATTGTTTTAGACAAACAAATACAAATTAATTTGTTCTTGGTTTTGTTAATCGTACTGCAATTTGTTTTAAAATTTAGTTTTAACAACGAAAATACGTTGTATAGAAAATGCATAGGAACACGCTAAGTCTGTAGGTTTCCACGTAAGCATTGCGCGTGGCCTTTACCTTAACTGACTATGTCAGGACCAGTATAACACTCACTGTAATATTGACTTAATTAAGTTTAACTCGAAAGTTTCAAACAATTTGTGGTAATGTCCCCGCATACCATATGTTTTCAAGTGCCTTTTTCCAAGGCTTCATTACACTTTATTTTCATGAACGCCAAACCATATGAGGCTATGGCAATATATATTGCGAAGGTAGTTGAAACTGATGAAAAGATATTAAAAATAAACTTGAAAGCCTATGCCATCCGACGTTCTGGTGATAAATTCTGCTTAATCAAGTTTAAATATTGTACCTACAAACGCGCGTCAATATAACGATGCACGATGTCCGATAATATAGCGTGGAGTTGAATACACCAAATGAAGTAACTCCATAAATAAAACCTACCTTTGCAATACTTCCGGCAAGTCTCCTGACCTGAAAGTTGTTCCCGTTGCCGGCGCAGCCGGAGTACCGAACTCTCTGCAATCTCTCTAGTTCCTTGTCCCAGTAGTATCTTCGGATGTTCACACTACAGGGTCCTCTTTCCGGCTCCGAGAGAGCAAACGCCATCTGGCGTGTCTAATGAGTAGGACAATAAATAAATAAATAAATAAATAAATAAATAAATAAATAAATAAATAAATAAATATATATATAGGAGCATGTTGGCTTGAAGGCCGAGAGGCGTAAAAGAGAGATATGCAGGGTGTGTCACCCACTGCACTATCTCTCTCTCTCTCTCTCTCTCTCTCTCTCTATATATATATATATATATATATATAGAGTCCTCTCACATGACTTGGAGATAATTTATATTTGCTAGCATCGCCCTATATTTCTTTGTGCGGCAATGTCCGCTCCAGCTCACTCGAAAATTTATGCTTTCTGATCGGCTGCGCCAGTTGGAGTGTTTGGTGATGTGTAAACGTTCTCGATTTTGATAAATAATATTCGTTTTACGGAGTTGCAACGAGCCGGCACACTAATACACTTGAGTGGTTTATTCATTTGATAAATATAATAAAGCACGTAATATGTTTTTACACATTTCTTTTTGATAAATATAATAAAGCACGTAATATGTTTTTATATATTTCTTTTGATATTTGGAACTGAGGTGTCTGTGCTCTCAGCAATGTTTATTTTGCAAGCCAACGTGCTAAACCTCAACTTCGACTTAGAAAAAACACATTGCTCCTTCCTGGATCCGGGGATTTGTACAAAAGTGTTTTGCATAAAGAATTGTCTTTGCAGTCTTTTCAAGATACGGGATGCGGTCAGCGGCTTAAGCGTGCCAGCAGTCTTCTACTTGTTTGATAGCCACCGTTTTATTACCAGCCACACTATTTCATTGTGTGTTGAGCAAGCTTTCTGCTTTCTTTCGTGAAACATATATGGCAGTGCGCCACGGTTCTCGGGATCTTTCCGTAAGAAAAGTGGCCGATGCCGATCATTGCTGCTGATATATAGGGTGCCTGAAATGCCGAGGCTCCACCTAAAATGGGCTGCAAGAATCGACTCCGGCACGTAGCGATCTAAACTTTTCGTCAAAGGTATATTTCTGGGCGGGTTTTACCTCGTAAAATTACAGGCGTAGCTCCCTTTCTGTGAGAAATACGGGGCAAAGAAACTTACCAGGGCTAACGGCGGACAGCGAGCGCAGACCACCGTGTCGAGTGGAAGGGCGCGTTTAGCGCACCTATTTATAGATGGAGGTACCTTTTGCAAATATCGCGACTACTGCAACAGCCCGTGGTCTATTAAAATGAACATAATATTTTTGTAACGTACGTTTCAATCTGTTTTTATAAACAACTATTCTTCATTCTTTCAAGCGTTAAGACCTGGTGTCCCTCAAGGAAGTATATATTAGGCCCACTTCTGTTTAACGTTTATATAAACGACATTGTAACGGTTAGCCCAAACACCACTTTCATCATTTAGGCTGATGACACGACACTACTTTTTCAGCTAACAACATCGAAACACTGGCAGAAACGACTATCAACACACTGGAATATTTACACAAATGTCAGTGAAGCAAACTCTCAACTAAAAAATTTCAAGTGTTGTTGGCATTCTCAACAAGTTTCGTTCAAGTTTAACCAGTCAAAATTAAGCTTTTCATTTACAATTCTTTATTGATGTCACATTTGAATTTTTATCACTTGGTCTGGGGCACATCAACTACAACTAACTTGGACAAGTTAACAATCCTTCAAAAGAAGGCAATCCGAGCTATAAAGAATGTACCACAATCAACCCACGAAACCATTGCTTAAATCATTGAACGTTCTATCCTTAAACCAACTGTACGAGTACACTTTACTTATTCGATATATAGCAAGTATTAAACAAGAGACGCCTGACATTAGTGACACAGCGGAATTAACAATAAATATTAGACCTTATAACGCACGTGACGAAGAAGAATGGAGGATACCATTCAGCAGAACCACCTATGGAACACAAAGGCTAAAACATCGTCTTCCTTTTTTACTAAATAATTTAATTGAAAATAACATAATCATCGAACATTTAACATATCATTCTTTAAAACTGATGTTTCTGTGAAAATTTATGTCATACAATTGTATTTTAGAATATAGAGTGTATTTCTTTCTTGACATTGTAATCTATAGCCCAATTTTAAACGTGTATTTGACTATTGCTTCAGTGATTATTTTCCTTAAGTATTTGACTTTTTTGTTTTCGATTGCTTGCCGTTTGCTACAAAAAGGTGGTGTAAACCTCGTCAAGCCGACATCTGTCGGCTTTTTGTTCATGTCTCCAGTGCCTGTATTATTGTACAAACGCAAATAAAATGATTGATTGATTGATTGATTGGTTTAATAATAAATGCGGTCACTGATAGCAAAATTTCAAACTGAAGTAATAAATATAAAGGGTTGTAAACTGAAGTAACAAATATAAAAGAAAACGCAGTTGTGCTAACGGCGACAGCTCGCTGCGATGGATTGCGTCTGCCTGTCGTATGCTTTCTTTCGCTGGTCGGTTACACCTTCCGACCACTGCTCCCGACGCTATGCTCTATCAATAGGTGCGCCAAACGCAGCACCCCGCCACTCTCGACTCGACCGTCTGCGTCGTCGTCTACCTGTGACCCCAGTCAGTCAGTTTTAGGCTCTATTCTGTACAGAAAAGAGCTAGGCCTCGTAATGTTTTACGAGGTAAAACTCACTGTGAAATACACCTTTGACGAAAAGTTTTAGATTGTTACGTGCAGGCGCCGATTTTCGCGGCCCATTTTAGATGAAATCTCGGCATTTCAGACACCTATAAACACCAAAACTAAAAAAAACAAAACGCAGAGATGTGGCGAGTTCTGAGCTTTCTCACAGTCGCTCCCAGCCCACACAATTGCGGCAGTAGCAGATAAAAAAGCCCAAAAATGCAACACAAAACTAGAAAACTGAAAATGGGTGGCCACATTTTGTTGTTTCTTGAGCTGTCAATGACAACAGAGAAATTTCTTTTAATTACTAAATTAGGAAAGCGTGATTTATTTCGAACTTACATCTGCATCTTATTTCGCACTCGATGTCTAGTTTGGAAGTTATTCTCGTTGCCCCCACAGCCGCTGTAGGTGAACACCTCGCATCGTTCCGTGTACTGGTTGTAGAAGTAGCGGAGCTCTGGTTCCTGTCCTGATGCGCAGTGACCATGAGCCGCCCTCAGCTTGCACACTCTGGGAAGTCGGGCGGGTCTTCCTTGATGTCGTACACCGCGCCAACTGGCCGAGATAAAAGAAATTAAGGTACGTTAAAAAGGCAGCATATGAATCGGAATCGACCAAAGCGTACCGAGCCAATGTCAACCATAACATTTGTTCTTTTCAGCATTTTCGATGCTGCTTCCTTCTGGGAGTCCGTGTTGGAGACGAGGTGGCCAGGCTGTGATTTAGTCCGAGCTCGAGATCTTACACACTCAGCAGATTTTGCGCCTATATTTCCCTGCGGTGTACTGGCGATACCATCCTTTCGTCTTTACAAATACCTAAAACACATTGACCCCAAATTAGAATTTTCCATGCCACGAGGCCTCTTAAGAGCTCAAGAGACAACACTTCATCGACTGCGTCTCAACGTCGCATATACGAAGAAATACCTCCATCTTATTGGCAAGAAGAGTCACCGTGTCTTCATGTTCTTCACCATGAAGACAGTGACCATCTATTGTGTATATGTAACGAAATACGATTCTGAGAGAAAGACGTTAAAAATACAGCTAGGACTGGGACCAAATGAAAAACTTGAACTGCACCACCTTCTTGAGGCCGTGGTCAACCTCTGGAGACGCACATAAGGCCACGAAAGCACTAATTGCATTTTCTCTCTCATACTCGACTGTTCAAGCTGCTATAGAAGTTGATGTATATAATGTAAATACGTATTATTTTATATAATTTTTAAACCTTTTTTTTCCTTCTCTTCTCTCTTTTTTTCTTTCCTTTCTTGTCCCCAACCCTACGACCTCTCTCCTTTGCGAAGTAGCAAATCAGCTTTTAAGCAGGTTGACCTCTTCGTGACTGTAAATAAACAACTATTTTTCTCTCTCTTCTTTCGTCTTACCACTCAGAAAAAAAAAAAAGAAAAAAAAAATGTATATTGTTACATTCCTTAGTCCCATATAAGGCATCCCAAAACTTCAGTTCGATAGGTTAGCACGCTAACGTCAAACCGACAGTCCCAACTTTCGTAAGCGGCTCGACTAGCCGTAGGGTACAGCTTATTAAAGAGCTAATGCACGTGTTACTGACTAAACAAAAAAATAAAGTAATCGGGGTTTTCTTGGCCCCCACTGCAAAACCTCAGTGTCTTTTTTCTGTAGTCTTTGACACGTATCTTTCCCTGTTTAATGAGGTATATCTCACCGTTACTAAGCCCCCCCCCTCTCCCCTCCCTAAAAGTTGGGGCCGTCTCTTCGACGTCACTGCAAGGTGTACGTCGTAACTAAAGCTTTAGGGTGTGCATTGAACATGGGGCCAATGGGTGTGAGACGACACCTTTTTTTGAGAGTGCACTAATCAGTTTATAATATTAAAATGATAATCTATAAGAACACTCTATTCAGTCTAAGTGGCAAAAGAGTGGCACCTTTTTTGACGCATCGACACTGCTCGTCCTTCTCATTTGTTTAACGGATTGGAGAAAGACTAGTGATCGGCATTTCAAGTGCATCGTGGGGCAGTGTGCCTGCAGGAGCGTCTGAGATGGCATGGATTCCTGGTTGACAACTTTTTCTTCCGCAAGAAACCGATGAAATTAGCCGTACTCACCCCGGCATCTATTTTGACATTCTTCTTCGGACTTAAAGTTGTTGCCGTTAGCTCCTTGCATCCTTTATACGGGAACATATCGCACGAATTTTTCGCGGCATCGTAGGAGTACCGGAACTCCTCAGTGCCTTCTTCGTTGCTGTCGCATTCTCCCTCGTCTTGCTCTTCCGTGCAGACTTTTGGAATTCGGGATGCGTCTGGCACATACAGGGCGACTTCCATAGGTTGGGCCGCTGGTGGTTTGATTCCCGCATTGGGCGTCGTGCTAGTTGTCGGAGCTGCGCAGACAAATTCAGAACTTCGTCATCTGTCGAAGTGCTCACTACACTATCAGATGTTCTTCAATGAATTTTGCACCGCGGTTTTCTCGTAACATAAACATTTGTGTTTTCTAAATTAGTTTAGCCACTAAGATTTTTATTTAGAAAAAGAGATATTTAAAGGTTTTAAGGCACTCGGTTCTAAGGAGTCGCAAGTATGTGAACAGACCTTGAAACTGGTGGTCGCTCTCGCCTGACACCGATCAAATTTCTCATCAGTGGAACACAATCAAGGAAGACCAATAACTGGTGCTGAGTGGACTCCGCGGGCAATTTGCACGAAGAAGCTTTCAAGAGTGTAGTACGGCGTCCAGTCAAAATATACTCACCCCTGGTACCGAGTGTGATAACATCAGACACATCGTAGTCATCATAATCATCGTCCCCATCATCATTGCCTCCAGGACCTATAATAGCGAAAAGCACGCGTACTGTTAACTACTCGAGGGTACCCCCACTCGAATATATGCTGGGTTCATCAACCTGTGGGTGGCAGGAAATGTTCGAGTTTTTGTTTAGATGCAGATTTGGGACACAACAAGAACGTCTAGATTCAATGTTGCTAAAACAGAAACGTTAAGTCATATTTGAGGGACACCCAAGCACGTTTCTTCAACTCAGTTCCTTACACAAAACGTCTGAAGTCATAGCAGACTCATTACTTCGATTATGTTAAAGCTATTTACTATTCATAAAATGATTATATCACTGACAAATTCGACTCTCGTGCTGCAAGACAAAAGGAAAACGTCAGTTACCCGGTCTACTTCCGGAAGACGGTGCTTAAATTACAAAATTAATGACTTAATTAAACAACCTTGCACGCGAGTGTTATGCGATTTTTTTTAGCATGAAAAAATGATGCAGATTTATTCTGGGTGGCAGTGGGATCATTTTGTCGTAAAATATTTCATGCTCCTCCAGATTATATTATATAGTCTGCAATCTAAGAAATCTGGAGTGGCTAATTTTCTGCAAAAATCTTTTAAAGCCAATAGCTGCAATCTCGGCGAATGGCTGAATATATGTTTAGACCTAAAAAAACAGTCAGCGCTGTGACACCGAGGGTGGTGAAAGGTCACTATGCGTTCCTCAGCGCAGTTTTTTGTTTTGTTTTCTTAGTCCTAAACATACGGGTTGCTGACAAAGTGATGCGAAATTGTTTCTCGGAAACGGTAGATTCAAAATAGATTAAACTTACATCAAATATTACAGCACCTTTTTTGCTTGAATCACTATTGTTTACATAATATTCGCTCAGTTTTACGGCTCTAGACTAGTGTGAAACCAGAACATGCATGCGTTCTCTGTGCCAGCTCGTTTTCTGCTAATATTGCCATGGTCTCACTCTTGGAATGGCGCTATTATTGTTTTCAAACCTTGTTGAGCGTAGAGGCACCCTTGGCCTAGAGAGGAGAAAACATGATTGTAGTCAAGTGAGGACTGTAGGGGGATCAAGCGGTACCGTCCAACAAAAGTTGGCAATTGCCTCGTGGGTTTGAAGAATTGTGGCGAGGGCGGGCACTGTTGTCCTGGATCGTTTCTCCGAATACCTCTATACGACGCATACTCCAGTGACTTCGACAACTGGCATTGCACTTCCTTTGCTGACTGAATGATCTAGAGCCGATTGCCGGCTTATGATGTGCCAATTCACACAAATAAATTCATCGGCACGCTGCAGTCGTGCGTGCCGATCATGCGTGTGTTCCATCTCTACGTTTTCTGAGTCCTAATCCTTTTCGCACCATTGACTGCGTAACTTCCATACAATAAAGTTTTCCATAGTTCTTTTTCTCCTCCAATAAGAACCAATAACACCTCGTTGATTGTGACGCATGTCGGTCGGACACAGACGCCATTTTTCTCGAACTATTACAACAGCGTCTTTTATGCAACGAGCGTGAAATTACGCACATGCATGCAGGAAACATCGACGCTGCATCCTCGAAAATGTTAGTGTTACTATATCTTTATTTTGGGGCGAGACAAAAATATGAGGGACATTACTTTTTGAGCAACCGTCATATTTTCAGCCTCTTCATCTCGCCTGCCTCACTTCCGTAGATTGCAGCGCTCTTCTGAGCGCTTTTCGGGAAAGCAGACGCTACAGATTTCTTGGGTGTATCTCTGAGTTCATTTATTATTTCGTTTTGTAGTTGTAATTATCACTGCGTACCCACAACGCCGCCAAGATTCAAGGCCACTGCAGTGTTCTCTCTCCACAGCACTAAACGTTGCACTGTGTTCGGACACCACTGGCTATTGACCGCGCCAACAAGGACACGTGAATAGGGTAACAAATCTGAGAGATTGAGCGCATCAACAGCAGCGCCGCCCGTCATCGGGCTTTTAGTTTGACGTCATGGGGAGCAGGCCTTGTCTGAATCAAGCTGGTGCTGACACGTAACGCATTCAGCGAAAGACGAATGGAGAAGCATTAAAAAGCGGTCTGACTTGAGAATGCGAACCGCGCAGATTGACTGAGCAGGAGAGAAGTTGTAACTCTTTAGCGTTGTTAACTGTTTTTGTCCAAATCGGGTCCCGTCGTTTGCTGAGCGCTCACTGTTAGGGGTGTGCAGAAAGCCAAATTTTTCAATGGAAGAAAAAGCCTCGACAAACGTTTTTCTTAACACGGTTTTAAAAGCTTGAAATAATATTGCGTTATTTAATTCAAACAGGTATTCGCACTCTCTAGCGAATACCAGTTCGAATCGAAAATCACTGCGTCCTTCATAGCCTTCTCAGTGAAAGTGAAGGCCATGACAACCGGTTTTCTAAACAGTGTTAAAGCTAGGGATGATAATGCGCTATTCGGTTCGAACCGGTTTTCGCACGCCTCTACTTTTTGTAAATCCGTGTGATCGACTTGATGCATGGTGTGCGGATTATTTTTATTCACGGATTATTTTCATGTATTAGAGAGGTTTAGTAGATCGTTCCGATACCTTCGCTATCCCCGATAACGATACGCGATAAGGAGCGATGGATGCGATAAGGTGGAGTATCGGCTGTCGTCACCATCGGGGTCATCAGAACAATCTACTGAAACTCTTGTCGCAACGCCGGGAGTAATACCTTCACGCTCGTTGCTCTAGTAATTTGTTTCATCGGCCTTCCTATCGACATTGGCTGCGGAGTGAAAATAAGATACTCGAGACTGGCCTTGTGTTTCTTCAGCTGTTATCATTTGAATACTGTTCATCGATTAAAAATGTCAAGAACGGAGTGTATATTTGGACTGAACCACCGATCTAGCACATTACCAGTGTATCCCGGCTTCTCACCGTCTGGCGCGACTTAGGTTGTCTCGTTCTCAGGTTTCTTTTGGGTCTGGTTATTTCTTTACTATTGTTGGTCCCCGTTGGCCGTCGGGGCGGCGCATTGGCAGAAGAGTCTTCGTCGTCGTCGTCGTCGTCGTAATAGTCCATGGTGTCATGTGCACCAGAATCTCCGCTCTGCAGGGCTGGGTCTGCGTACAGAACGATACTTGAAATGGTCCAGATGGACTCGTCCCATTTTTTTTTTGTTACTTCCGATTAAGCGGAATACTTGTTTCTTTTATCATGATGCCTGAAACGCGTCTTTGACTCGTGTGTTTAACTTCCCACACAGCGCATGCTCAAGGAGTGTGTCAAGAAATGTCAGCTAGATACGTCACAGATGCCTAGATCTAACAGGCCTGTTCACACACTCGCAACCGAGTAGGACCGACTAAGACAAGATCGGGGTTTAAGCGTCTCGCGACGCCGTAGGACCGGATGCGCCGCTGCGGAGCAGGTCCAAAGCCGTCGCGAGAGGCTTCAAAACTGGTCTTTCTCAGCCGGTCCTACTTGGTTGCAAGTGTGTGAACGGGCGCTTTCTAGTGTGCGTGGAAATTAGAGTGTTTTCAAGAGCTCGATCAGAGCCACGTGGTTGATGGGACGCGTTCGCAACACCACAAAATAGTAAGTTGGGCTATAATGAGTTACAGCTCAAGAAGGCAGGGAGAGGGAAAGGAAGGTCGAGGAGGAGGAAGCAGACGGATTGCTTGGGAGAGCAGGAGGTTTCCCCCTCTCCTCTCCAGCGTTCCGTTTGCCTCCTCCTCCCCGACCTTCCTTTCCCTCCCCCTCCCTTCTTGAGTTGTAACGGACGATAGTTTGTTTTTCATCTCGAACTGAACGCCTGAAAGCAAGAACAAAAGCAAGGAAGAGACAACGCAAGGTGTAACTTGCAACTGAGAGTTCAATTCGAAAATAAAAAATAAGGCTCCAGTCCACGCTGTGAAGGTGGTTGGACAACGAAGCTGTGGCAACACCTGCAACGGTTGCCCACTACACTATAGAACCTTTTATGGCAAACGCCGCAAGGTGGTGCTCCAGTCTTTGACGTGCCTGAGAACTTCCGGTTTATAAAAAGAATGAGCAAAGGCCACCTTAACACCGATGCTTGAAATGTAGACGAAACGTTTAACCACCAATTCTGCAGGTGAACGCCAAAAGAACGAAGGAGTGTGAGATCTGTTAAGGGCAACTCCACTCTATTTTTACGATTTTTGGGTTATGATCTGTTTAGTTGAAGTCGGCGACCCTGAATCACGAGATATAATTTGTTTTTCGGTAGTGTGAACTAGTTTTGCAGATATCGCGTATCCAAGTTTCGTTCCGGCGGCACGGCAAAACCGAAACTACGGCGCAAGCAGCTTGGCAACACTGATAATCATCGGCGCGTCGACGGCATGACGTAGTTCTCCTCCCGCGCTCCTGAGCGGACGCACTGACACTGGCCGGCTCAGTCGCACGTGGAGTTTCAAAATAGAAGGTAAGTTGCACATTTTCTTTTTTACCGCTGCACTTTGTTAATATGCACCAAATGTAGTAGGTTTTAGTGTGTATATAATTTGCCTGCCGAAAAGCGAATCCGACTGCTATAAATATGACGCGGTCAGTGCCGGCGCAGCGTGACTGTATTTGTTTCTTGCTCGCGGACCGAGAGAAAAAGAAATAATGGAGATAGATGGACAGATGGTATCCACAAGCGGTCTAAGTTCTTAAAGCTAAGGTGCCTTCATGTGCACGCTAGTTAGATCAGCTGCGACCTGCTGCGACCGGCCGCTCGTGCTGGAGCAGCCGGCGGACGGTACGCGAACAGCGACGGCACCGCATCGTTCTTCAAAGACGCGTGTTTCGTGGAGAAACCCGCAGCAGTCAGCAGCCGCAGATCCCGCGTGTAGGTGTCTGACGTAAAGTGCTGGGAGCAGAGCTTCGCGATGGAGCTCGGAGTCCGCGTTCTTCCGAAGTCTATCCGGCGAACGGCACCGACCCACACCTTGTGCCTCTTCTGTTCTCTTGGGAACTGGTGGAACCGCAGCTCCGGGTTGCGCACCGGATTGTTGGTGCAACCCACAGCACTACAAGTCGTGCTCGACATTGCCCAACCCGTGTCCGGCGAGTCTCTCCGGCTCCACGACACGCGCGTGAGCGAGCAGCACCGCTTCGCTCTCTTGCGCAACGACGGCGTTCGAGTATCTTAGGGGTCGCGAGCCTGAAAAGTTTACTCAATTCTGGTCTAGATTAGGGGTCTTCAAACCTTAAGTCTAAGGGGCCGGTTTAAGTGTCAGTCGCAGCCTCGAGGGCCAGAAAATAAAGTAAATATCAGTGAGAAAAATCACAAAATAAGTAAAACAACATACGCATTTATATTTTAAAATTGAAAGTGGAATATAATTAAGAAAAAGATCCAGGTGTAATATTAGAAGACCTACATGTGAATAACAAGACTCTCGAGGAATACAGTTCAATATACAGTATATAGGGTTTTTCGGTTTCGGGTAAAACCCGATTTTACCTAATTTTTCACCCCGAACGTGTTTCAGGAGAATCGGGTTAAACCCGATTTCTCCCCTAATTCCAAAACCACATAACCAACCCATTTATTTTTACGCCGCACGGAGTTTGCGGCGCACTCGCGCTAGCTACCCTACCTCAGGACAACAGTTAATTTCGCAAGCTGCGTGCAGCACTGTGGAGACTACACGACTCTCAACCAACCGCCCAACGAGGGCGCCCAACTCACGGTGACATTCTGCGGAGGTTGGCTGAGGAAAAGCGACAATAGGCGTTGGGGCCTCGGAGGGACATTTCCGTCCACCCGTTGTGCAGGTGGAACCGCCTCGGCACGCCATGTAGCTTTGGCCCTGCTGCACGCAGCTTGTGAAATGCGCTATCAATCCCCCTTCGACCGCTGTTAGATGTCGACGCCCAGCAGGATTCCTCGGGTAGCATGGCCATCTCGCTGGCGTCCAACCTTTCTCACGAAGAACGTCCGAGCCAGTCAGTCGCGTAAACAGATTGGGAAAACTTAACAGGTTTATTCCTGTTAAGTTTTCGACGATCATCCCTCGAACGGTCGGGGTTTTTGTTGACATTTGAGGGAAAGGAGGGTTCCGTGGGCGGTGCTTCCCTTGAAGCGACCGGCGGCAATCGGAGCTGGAAAACCCTGATGTCCCCCATTACCAGCTTGAAACAGACCCCTAATTTTAACGCCTTAGTGTTAAAGAATACGCTCCGAAAAAAAAGTATTATTAAGTATATTTGTAAATTTAAGCCGAAAAAACCCGAATTTCGAATGTTTCCACAAAAAAAACCGATTTCTCCCCGATTATCAGCTTGAAAAATAGCACCCAATTTTTACCTCCGAATATAAATAAAAAAAAAAAATAGAAAACACAAAAACGAACAACCCTTAATATATAGTATAATTTAATATCTACCTAATTTTGACATACAATAATTATAGCCCGGAAAACTCACCGGACAAAAGTCAAAACACTTAGGAACGTTGGCCTATTCGCACGGGTCAGTACACGAATGAGCGTATTGGGACGGATGATGAAAATACCCAATACTTTTACCCATATGGAGCAAGAGCGGAGATGTCGGTCATGACAATGGGCAAGAAATATGACACTATCAGTGGGATTAGACTGAGAACGGATACCAAGCGTTTGGTGAGCGTCGCAGCGCCGTTTCTTAACACGCTCTTATTTTTGCACCGGTAGCAGCGGGCCTGCTTGAAAGGACCTTGGCCCGGGTGTCATTGCAAGGACCGGGGCCAGCCACGGGCCAGTGAAAAGGCCTCCGCGGGCCGGGGTTGGGAGACATTTGGTCGAGATAGAATGAGAAGCGTTCAATGAAGCACGCTGATCCCGCAGGCGTTCCGAAAGGCCTCCTTTGGTATCGATACAACTTCTTGCTGCGCTAATAAAGTGGGTGATACAAGACAGAAAAGAGGAGGTCCTTTACGTCAAACGAAAATGCGTCGTATATTCCTTATAGGCTCCGTTGTCGAAAATTCCAAAACCTCCTCTGAACTGCGGACCAAACATTTGTCATGCAGTTCTAGGAACAAAACGACAAGAGAGATACAGGAGGGCCATTAAATAAAAAAACAAGAGGCACAAGCAAGCGCGTCAGTGAGCCATCGTTGGCCCTTCTTGATAAAGAATGAGTGTTTTTGCAGAAAGAGGAGGGGGGGGGGGTACAGGACTTGTTGTTTTCACGAACAGTATAAGTGAGTGTTTTTGTAAATTAAACTTAAATTTGAAAGTTAGGTCTTGTGTTGTCTTTTCCTTCCTTTTGTTTTTGTTTTTAGGTGGCCGAGTTGCAATAGAGGTTGCGAGATGAACGAGTCAATCGTCTGCAAGCGGACCGGGGCAAACTCACTCTCATACTTCCTCACTCAGACTCACACTCACCGCGTGATTGTGAGTGAATTGAGTGACTCCGTGATATGGCTGAGTTCGTGAGATGATATTGAGTGACTCCGTGATATGAGTCTGAGTTCGTGAGATGATTTTGACCAACTTCGTGATATGACTGAGTTCGTGAGATGATGTTGAGTGACTCCGTGATATCAGCTCGTGAGATGATTTTGACCGACTTCGTGATATGACTTTGAGTTCGTGAGATGATGTTGAGTGACTCCGTGATATCAGCTCGTGATATGACATCGAGTAACTCCGCGTTGAGAACGTGAGCTCATCAGCTTGCAATCGAATCTGTTGGAACTTGAAAGCGATATGCACGGAACTTCTGGTTTCTCTCTCAAACGAATGTGCTTGGCCTTGCGCGCAGTATGCCACGCGTCTGCGCACTGGGGCTTTACATGGCGCGAGTGCAAAGGCGCCTCCTGGGAGGAATGTTCTCGCCGGGGGAAGGGGCGGGGGGCGCCGTCGCGGACGGGGTTGGGGGACGCTCACGGGCGCTGACGTATCACTGAAGTAGACTGTGCGTGGGAAAGGAGCTATTCGATTTGAACCGGTATTCGCACATCTCTAGCGAATACCGGTTCAAATCAAACAACAGTGCGTCATTGATAGCCTTCAGAGTAGAAGGAGAGGCACGAGAACCGGTTTTCCTAACGGTGTGTTAAAGCTAGGGATTAGACTGGGCTATTCAATTCGAACCGATATTCGCACATCTGTAGCGAATGCCGGTTTGGATGTAATAGCACTGCATCATTGATAGCCTATCACAGTAGAAGAGAAAACTGCGACAACCGGGTTTCTAAACAGCTTTAAAATTAGTGGTGAGATTCAGCTATTCGTTTCGAATTGGTATTCGTAGATCTCTAGGGAATACCGGTTCAAATCAAACAGCACTGCGTCATTGCTAGCCTTCGCAGCAGAGAGAAATCCACGAGAACCGGTTTCCTAATATGTAAAAAGCTATGGATGACTCTGCGCTGTTCGATTCGAACCGGTATTTGCACTCCTCTGCTTTCTGTAAATTCGAGTGATCGGTCCGATGCACGCTGTGCGGAGATGTATAGACACTCACGGATTATTTTTTTTATATATTAGAGAGGTTTAGTAGACCGTTCCGATATCTTCGATATCCCCGATTACAATACGACGCATGCGCAAAGACGGCGGCGGATTATGGGTAGGGTTCCGTGTTTTCGGTACTTATTTTTCTTCACATTCGAGGGTTATTTTTCCGGTATTTATTTTTTTGCCTGAATTCGGTGTTTTTCGGTGTCTATTTGTGATATCAAGAATAGACACCGACCCACACGTCGGGGTTTTACCATATAGAGCCCCAATAAACACACCAACCGGGGTTTATCGGGGCGCTCTAGAAAACGCGAAGTTCTATGCGTTATTTACTACTTATTAAGGCACATAGAAACAATTTCCAAAGAAACAAGCCGCGTCGCGGGTCAGTTCAGTACGGTCGGTGCTTGGATTGGACACAAAGAAAGTTATTTATCAAAGATTCCTGCTGTGAAACTGCGGTTTTTTTTTCAAAGCAAGCTTCAATTCGGTGTTTTTCGGTTTTTACCGATTTCGGGAAAAACCCTTCGGGGTTATTTTTCGGTGATTATCGGTATAAACCGAAAACACGGAACCCTAATTATGGGGTATAGTTATCGGATTCATCGGAACGACCTACTAAAACTGTCGCTGGACAGACGCCGTTATCTTCAAGCTCGTTGCTCTGTCCTTCGACCTTCCGATCGGCTCCTGCCGGAATCAGATTGGAGCGAAAATATAGGATGCTCAAGATTTGACACGCTCTGCGTTCCTGAAACTGTCTAGCGCACTTGTATTATGTACGAACGTTCGAATACTTCGAATATAAATCTCAAAGACGGAAAGTACACTGGGAGGGAACAATCGCACCGATACATTACCAGTGTTTCCCGGCTTCACTCCGCCTGGCGCGGCATCGGTGGTCTCGCTCTCCAGTTTCTTTTTCTGGACGGTTAGTCCTTCACTCTTGTGTGCCCCCGTTGACCGTCGGGGTGGATGAGCGAGAGAACGGTCTTCGTCGTTGTAGTGGGAATAGCCAGAGACCATAGGGTGGAATCCACTAGAAGTGCCACACTGGAGAGCTGGGTCCGAGTGCAGAACAAGACTTCAAATGAACAGCTGGACTTGTCACACTGTTTTTGTTACTTCCGATTAAGCGGAATATTCGTTTCCTTTTATCACGATACCTGAAACGCGTCTTCAACTCGTGTGTTTAACGTCCCACATGGCGCATGCCGAAGGAGTGTGCCCCAAGATGTCGGATACATACGTCACAGATACCTAGATCCCAGAGTGTTTCCGACTAGTCGGGGCCACGTGGTGCACGGGACGCGTTTGCGACACAAGTTGAGAGAAGGAGATGAAATCGTCTGCGTGTGTCTCCAAGCTTGGTTCAACCTCTCAGCGAAACCGCACGCATGTGCACATGCACCCCATCTGGGCGGTTAGGCGTCCGCCATTAAATGTCAAGACGCTCTCCATACTGAAGCACTTCTACAGGCTGTAATACAGAGAGTTTCGAACCGCTCAATCAGGGTGACGTGACTTACGGGCCGCGTTTGCAATGCCAGCTGCGAGGAGGTGCCGATATCACTGATCGTCTGCAAACGCCTCCGCCTTTCTACCTGCTTTCCTCCTCACCGCGCGAAACAGCAGCGCATGCGCACTCGCGACCGATCTTCGCAGGAGGCGACCGCCATTACATTGCGAACGCTCCCCATGGTCCGAGATAAACCCTCTCTTTGCAAGGGGCCCTGCAATGGCTTTTTTACTAATTTTTAGATTGCACCAAGCCTGAGCGCACTGAACGTAGTAACTTAACGACACTTTTCTTTCTCGAATTTCGATTTATTTTAGAAGTTATAGGCAAATCAAAATTACAAAAACAAGCAAAAAATAACCTCCTTCATGACGTCCTTGGTTGCTTGAGTGGCCGTGAACTAGACGAGGGGTGGTGAGCTGAGCGAGCGCTCACGGCTGCCGTACTCCGTGTCGACGGCGCGAGAGAGCGCCACTAAAGCGTGTTCTGGATAGGCTGTATGTAGCGGGCAGCTAGAGTGGCTCTCATTGCATTTGCTGCGCGATTAAACACAAATTCGGCACGACAATTCATGGCCACAAACGACAGCAAACACGGGGTAAAGATCAGTTCAGAATGGGAGCCACTTCGCGCTGCCCTACCGCGAAACGGCGAAACCGCAAGACAAAGCTGCTCACCGAAGGCGCTTGGGAACGCTCAGGGCCGGCCGGGTCCTTCGGTCCCTACGGCCGCAGCGCCGCCGCGTACATCCGGGACCTTTCCGTGTCGGTGCCTGATCCCACTACTCCTTTCTAGTAGGCGCCGCCTTTTCCACCGATTGGTGGCGGGTATGTCGACGGATGATTTCTTGTTTCCGTACTTTATAAACTGCATTTGTTTCTTTTCTGACCTCAAATACTGAACAAAAACTACTTTTATAAATAATTGAAACGGTTCGCGCCACTTATATTTTGTATTTTGACTAAAAAGAAGCTTTTAGCGGATCTGACCAGTAGTAAGGCCAGGACCTAAGACGTCACATTACGCGCGCTTTCGGTACCATGGGTCGCCCCCGTCGGTGGAGGAGGTTTCCTCGTCGTGCGGTTAAAATATGACGCACTGATATTTAGTGACTCTCTCCGTGCCCGGCTGGCTTGCCCGAACCCCAAGAGACGTGGAAACCGCAAAAAAGGTAGACGCTTAATTATGATTGCAGGGCCTTTAAAGGGGCCCTGCAATCACTAGCGTCTGCATTTGCCACCGCACGTGGCTCCAGGCCAGAGAAAATCATGCATCAGTGCGTCATATCCGCGGAGCCCTGCAATCATAATTAAGCGTCTACCTTTTTTGCGGTTTCCACGTCTCTTGGGGTTCGGGCAAGCCAGCGGGCAGCGGAGAGAGTCACTAAATATCAGTGCGTCATATTTCAGGGGCCCTGCAATCATAATTAAGCGTCTACCTTTTTTGCGGTTTCCACGTCTCTTGGGGTTCGGGCAAGCCAGCGGGCACGGAGAGAGTCACTAAATATCAGTGCGTCATATTTTAGGGGCCCTGCAATCATAATTAAGCGTCTACCTTTTTGCGGTTTCCACGTCTCTTGGGGTTCGGGCAAGCCAGCGGGCACGGGAGAGAGTCACTAAATATCAGTGCGTCATATTTTAGGGGCCCTGCAATCATAGTTAAGCGTCTGCCCTTTTGCGGTTTCCACGTCTCTTGGGGTTCGGGCGAAGCCAGCGGGCACAGGAGAGAGTCGCTAAATATCAGTGCGTCATATTTTAGGGGCCCTGCAGTCATAATTAAGCGTCTACCTTTTTGCGGTTTCCACGTCACTCTTGGGGTTCGGGCAAGCCAGCGGGCGCGAGAAGGAGTCACTAAATATCAAGTGCGTCATATTTTAGGGGCCCTGCAATCATAATTAAGCGTCTACCTTTTTTGCGGTTTCCACGATACTCTTGGGGTTCGGGCAAGCCAGCGGGCACGGAGGAGAGTCACTAAATATCAGTGCGTCATATTCTAGGGGCCCTGCAATCATAATTAAGCGTCTACCTTACCTGCGGTTTCCACGTCTCTTGGGGTTCGGAGCGAAGCCAGCGGGTCACGGAGGAGAGAGTCACTAAATATCAGTGCGTCATATTTTAGGGGCCCCTGCAATCCATAATTAAGCGTCTACCTTTTTTGCGGTTTCCACGTCGCAGGGTTCGGGCAAGCCAGCGGGCACGGAGGAGGAGTCACTAAATATCAGTGCGTCATATTTTAGGGGCCCTGCAATCATAATTAAGCGTCTACCTTTTTGCCCCGGTTTCCACGTCTCTTAGGGGTTCGGGCAAGCCAGCGGGCACGAAGGAGAGAGTCACTAAATGTCAGTGCACGTCATATTTTAGGGGCCCTGCAATCATAATTAAGCGTCTACCTTTTTTGCGGTTTCCACGTCTCTTGGGGTTCCGGGCAAGCCAGCGGGCACGGAGAGAGTCACTAAATATCGGTGCGCACGTCATGTCCACGGGGGCCCTGCCAATCATAATTAAGCGTCTACCTTTTTTTGCGGTTTCCACGTCTCTTGGGGTTCGGGCAAGCCAGCGGGCACCGGAGAAGTCACTAAATATCAGTGCGTCATATTTTAGGGGCCCTGCAATCGCAATTAAGCGTCTACCTTTTTTGCGGTTTCCACGTCTCTTGGGGTTCGGGCAAGCCAGCGGGCACGGAGAGTCCTGAATCAGTTGCGTCATATTTTAGGGGCCCTGCAATCATAATTAAAGCGTCTACCTTTTTTGCGGTTTCCACGTCTCTTGGGGTTCGGGCAAGCCAGCGGGCACGGATGAGTCGCTAAATATCAGTGCGTCATATTTTGGGGGCCCTGCAATCATAATTAAGCGTCTACCTTTTTTTGCGGTTTCCACGTCTCTTGGGGTTCCGGGCAAGCCAGCGGGCGCGGAGAGAGTCACTAAATATCAGTGCGTCATATTTTGCAGGGCCTGCAATCATAATTAAGCGTCTACCGTTTTTGCGGTTTCCACGTCTCTTGGGGTTCGGGCAAGCCAGCGGAGCACGGAAAGTCACTAAATATCAGTGCGTCATATTTTGAGGAACCTGCAATCATGACGTAAGCGATCTACCTTTTTGCGAGTTTCCACGTCTCTTGGGGTTCGGAGCAGCAGCGGGCACGTGGAAAGTCACTAAATATCAGTGCGTCGTATTTGGGGCCTGCAATCATAATTAAGCGTCTACCTTTTTTGCAGTTTCCACGTCTCTTGAGGTTCGGACAGCCAGCGGGCACGGAGAGTCACTAAATATCAGTGCGTCATATTTTAGGGCCTGCAATCGCAATTAAGTCTACCTTTTTGCGGTTTCCAGTCTCTTGGGGTTCGGGCAAACCAGCAGGCACGGAGAGAGTCACTAAATATCAGTGCGTCATATTTTGGGGCCCTGCAATCATACTTAAGTCGTCTACCTTTTTTGCGGTTTCCACGTCTCTTGGGGTTCGGGCAAGCCAGCGGGCACGGAGAGAGTCACTAAATATCAGTGCGTCATATTTTAACCGCACGACGAGGAAACCTCCTCCACCGACGGGGGCGACCCGCGGTACCGAAAGCGCGCGTAATGTGACGTCTTAGGTCCTGGGCTTACTACTGGTCAGATCCGCTAAAAGCTTCTTTTTAGTCAAAATACAAAATATAAGTGGCGCGAACCGTTTCAATTATTTATAAAAGTAGTTTTTGTTCAGTATTTGAGGTCAGAAAAGAAACAAATGCAGTTTATAAAGTACGGAAACAAGAAATCATCCGTCGACATACCCGCCACCAATCGGTGGAAAAGGCGGCGCCTACTAGAAAGGAGTAGTGGGATCAGGCACCGACACGGAAAGGTCCCGGATGTACGCGGCGGCGCTGCGGCCGTAGGGACCGAAGGACCCGGCCGGCCCTGAGCGTTCCCAAGGCCTTCGGTGAGCAGCTTTGTCTTGCGGTTTCGCCGTTTCGCGGTAGGGCAGCGCGAAGTGGCTCCCATTCTGAACTGATCTTTACCCCGTGTTTGCTGTCGTTTGTGGCCATGAATTGTCGTGCCGAATTTGTGTTTAATCGCGCAGCAAATGCAATGAGAGCCGCTCTAGCTGCCCGCTACATACAGCCTATCCAGAACACGCTTTAGTGGCGCTCTCTCGCGCCGTCGACACGGAGTACGGCAGCCGTGAGCGCTCGCTCAGCTCACCACCCCTCGTCTAGTTCACGGCCACTCAAGCAACCAAGGACGTCATGAAGGAGGTTATTTTTTGCTTGTTTTTGTAATTTTAATTTGCCTATAACTTCTAAAATAAATCGAAATTCGAGAAAAGAAAAGTGTCATTAAGTTACTACGTTCAGTGCGCTCAGGTTTGGTGCAATTTAAAAATTAGTAAAAAGGCCATTGCAGGGCCCCTTTAAGCAGTTCTATGGGTTGTCGCGATCCTGGCGGCCGGGAAGTGCAGCGGGGCAAAGAAGGAGCAAACGCAAGTGTCGCTGTCGTCGCGGTGTCAGTTTAAAGTGCCTAAATTTGCAAGAGGAACCAGGGAGGGCGTTTGCAGTTCGATGGCGGACGCGTCCTGCGCAAATTGGTTCCTCACGCGCATGCAGCGCGTTGCGGAGGGGCGAGGAGGGTAGTGGGGGAAAGGCTGAGCCAAGCTCGGAGACGCTTGCATACGATCGACGCTTCCGCCTGCTCCTCGCAGCCGGTACTGCGAACTCGGCCCATGAAGCACCTGACGACGATCGAGCGGGTGGATGAACTCTAATATCGAGTCACGCTTTCTCTGTTGCTTGGTGTTACCTTCGACTGGCCAGCTGCCGCATGAAAAGCGACAGCAGAGCGGGCTATTTATAACCACCTATATTTCAGCAGCGCCTCCAGGACCGCGGAGAAGTTTGCAGCATTAAACAGTTGCGGCATTACCAAACAGAAACTGGGGGAACAAAATAAATACGGGGTAAGCGCGCCAGTTGGAGGGCATTGCATTTGCCATTCTAATGTCAAACTTGCTAAGTAAAAAGAAAAAAAAATGCAGGTAGTGTTTAGTACAATTCTTTTTTCATCTGATGTATATGAAAGGAAGTCTGTTTCAGTCATATATAACGAGGAATGTAACGTATCTGGAAATATCTCAATGTCCATTTTACTTTCCAGTACTTATATTTTTTATATATATCTCAGAGTCAGCTTGAGCCCACTTCTGGTTGTTGCAAGTTTCGTCACGTCCAACATTTTTTTAAATATATTTTTCAAAAAGTTGGCGAACTTATTACGCGGAAAGTCCGTTCTTATGAAAAAAAAAACCATAAATAAAGGAGCAATTAAGATATGTTACGTGCATTATCGCTATATTAGACTTTATTCGCAGTATTACATATGGTATTTCATTCTAGTTCGAACAGATTTTTTATAACTAATGGTTGAGAGTTAAACAAGTTCTGTTTTAACCATGCATTTGTCGGGCTCTGCGTAGATTAGATGAGTTGATAATCGTCACAGTAAATTGAATAATTGGCTAAAATTGGTTAATTAACTTTTTATTATTGGTTTTAGGGGTCATCTTAGAATTGCAGTATTGACGGCAATCACTATTAGATACCATATGAATTTTTTTAATTCGCGAAAATGTAATATAGTTTGCGAAATATCAATTGATCAATTTTTGCGTTTTTTTGCCAGATTAAAAATTGTGTTCAAAGAGCGCACCAAGCCCTGCCCACAATGACGCTTGAAAGAGTGACGTGGTCGTTCCAGTCACGTCGTGACTTGCGTCGTTGGTGCACGCATTAAGAACACGCTGCCGGGATAGTTACGAGATGAATGAAACGACGGCATCACTCTTCCATCCGTCATTCTGGGCTGAACTTGCTGCGCTCTTTTTTGAGTGCAATTTTTATATTGTGCGAAGATACGCGAAAACTTGATAGATTAATAGCTAAATATCTATTACCTTTTTGCAAATTTTTTAAATTTTTCTGGCCTCTAATAGTAATTTTCGTCAATACTGTTACTCTAACATACCCAATCAAAGCAATAATTAAGAAGTGATTTAACATGTTTGAGTCAACTTAGTAAACTTACTGTGGCGATTATCAACTCATCTATGTCCGCCGAGCCTGATGAATACACAGTGAAGACACAACTTGTTGATTGAATCAAGATTTATAGTTTCCCAGTATGTAGTATACAGTATATCGTTTGGTACTGCTGTCGTTTGGTTGCTTGAATGCATGATTTCGACGATGTATGAGCATTTTATTTGTATTACGTACTCGATTTGCAACCTATACCTCTCAGCCAGATACACAAGCCCTGAGGCTTACAACGGCTTGTTATTGTGTTTTTTTTGTGGAAATGTATGTGTTACAAATAAAGATTCTATTCTATTCTATTCTATAAGAACCGGGTGGACATAATTCAAGCCCCGACCATGGCGCCTCTAGCGGTGAATGGGTTCGTTTCATTGGGAAACTTCTGCCTGTCGCTGCGTTGGTTGTGCGTTATAGCGGGTTAGCGCTGCAATGTTGAGACAGCTATTCCGCACCAAAGAAGCCACGACAATTGCTGCGTGGTCGGCTGCAACAGTGCGCACAAGAACGCGCACGGCACGAAGTTTTATGGCTTCCCTTCGACGCCGTACGAGGCAAAGCGCCGCGCGACCCGGGGTGCCACTTGTGCGTCGATGCAAGCACGTGGCGTTTCTCACCTTGCAGTTCGTGTTTTGCTCTAAGCCGCTGACGAATAATACTATTATTTTTTATAGTGACGATGGCACAACATGGACACCTACAGCAAACTCTAAACTATGTAGCAAATACATAACCGGGAACGAGAAGCGAAACGAGGTCGTCCACCCAAGCTACAACCCACCCTTGGATGTTTCCACCTGCAGCCTACAGGAAGAGAGTAGTGCTGGGAATTGCGGGACGGCGAGAAAACAATCGACCGGTTGTTGTCAAGCTGATTCAAAAAACAATAAACGTGCACGAAGAGCGCAGTCCACTGAACGCCAACTAAGAAAATTCCTATGTCTGTACTTTCGCGAAACTCGACGTTTTCTTGCGAGGCGCGCTCAATTTCGTCTGCGGAGTACAGCGCGCCGTGACATTTACTTGTTTGTCGAAATGAACCTCCTTCACGTCGTACAGTGACCAGATTCGTCAAGGAGTTTTTTCTTTGTCACATAGGCACCACGGAAGAAGCTTTCTGGATTCGTAACCGCCACCCTGTCGTGATCATAACGGGGACACTGTCCGCTGTGCTGTTCGTCGCCATTGCTTGCCGACGATTTTGCGCCGGCTACTGCTAGGTGGCGGCGAACAATGGGAAACCGCCTCGACGCGGGAAACAAAATTATAGTCACTTTGTATATGACCGACAGTTGAAATCGGATGTGTCATGAACCAGTCCGGAGCAGCTTTTTATATTGTCTTTTTATGTGGAATAGTCCCAGAGCAGCTTTTTATATTGCTTGCTTATCCGACTGGAATAGTGAGGAAGGAATCTCAGTATCAAAAGCTGTTATAATTAGATACTGAAAAAATGTCAGTTATCGTACGGAATAGAAAAAAGCAGACTGCTAGATAACGCTTCCCTTCCATTCGTAATTAAGTTTAAGGTTCAAACTTTGCAAGCATACGGGTAGTGTTTGGCAATTTAATCATTTGTAAGTTCCATTGACCCAGGCTGCGAATGCAAGAGTGCGATCATTCAAGCTGGGTTGTACCCTACACATGCGAAGTTGATTCTTCTGTCCCGGAAGTTTGTGACTGTGAACGTTGTCAATTACTGAGGTGTTTCCGTAGACCGATCATTGGTCTTTCCTTAATCTGTTCATTCAATAAAAAGTTCCGTTGGCGGCATATTTTTATTTACGCAGTTTGAGCGGCATAATACGCCCTTACGCCACTTTGACGGCATTAAAATTAAAGGATGATAACGTTCGCCTTTCCAATTAGATTAACTGATTGAAACAAATCCCTGTGACTGGTTCTCAAAGTTGATCCTCAAGTAATGCTCACGCAGGAACCTGTGAGAGAGTACTAAAATATTTCACCTCTAAGATTTGCAGCCATTGTGTTTGTTGAAGTGCGTTTGCTTTAAACGCGTAAGCAATGCCGAAGGTTGTGTTTACAGAAATGAAATAATTTCTACTCGTTCAAAAAACAAGGAAAATAAAAGAAGACACTCGCCTGTCAGAGCTGCAATCAGGAAGATATTATTAAGTATGTTTGGCATATTTCTTTGTTTACTCGAGTGTTGACGATTAAATCCGTTGCAGGGTATACTATTTTTAAGTATAACGAGTCATTTGTTAAGACGAACAGTCAGCCATTGAACCCTGAAAAGTAGAGATATTGCAGTTAGGAAACTGATAATGTGATTTATAAAAATACACAGGTATAAATAAAGAACCGCAAGAAATATATTTTTGGAGAGCAACAAGAAAGAGTATACGTTTAATGGTATAATTAATTTAGCAATCGATTATTTTGAGCCAATTGCCAGTTTACAACGGTGCCTTCAATATATATGCCGTTCATAAAATTTGCGCAACGCCGAAAGAAAAAATTAAGAACATTTTTGAAAGCATTATTTCGCTTGCAAAGCGAAACCTTTGCAAGCGACCTTTCAAACCTTTCAATGGCAGTGTTTGAATACCGCAGTTTAGAACAAAGCTACGGTGGGCATTAGGTAAACTGTGGACGTCATAGAAATATCGCGAGTTTTTTCCCGACAGTAACTATACCTGGAGGATAAACACAAATCTCCAAACACAGTTATGTAACCAATGCGCTGCAAAAACAAAAAAAAACAACAAAAATTTTGCTTGTTTTTGGTATTGAATCATGGCCCTTTCCATTTCCAGTGGAGAGTCGGTCGCACACCAGTAACCTAGCTGTGTTTGGAGATTCGTGTTTGTCCTTTGTCCCCCTTGCTCCCCTTCTCCAGTGATTATTATCGTCACACTTGTCCAGCTCGCTTGCACCTTTGCATTGAATTGCATTATCATCATTTCTTTCCGGGCTTGAGTCGTTGTGCTTGCATTATGTAGCAGTGGCGAACCCAAAAATCTTTTGTCGCTGTTGGTGTAAGGCGTGTCTTTTCGGGTAAGCTACGGATAGGAAGTTACACGCGAAATTTAACAGTAGAATATTCAGTTATAGAACAAAGATGTTAAAGTACTTATATGTTGGACAAAATAGAACCCTAGACACATACATACTTCAAGATGAGAACAAACGTCCACGTCGCCCATTCATCGCATGGCAAAAACACGACTGTTTAACGGAGTCACATAGTTACAGTTTTAATCAGTTTCCATAAAGAAATACACATTGAATACCTTTTTTTTTTGTTTACGTGGAATATTGCTGCTAGTTTGTGTTATGTTAGCTCGGTTCTCGTCTTATTAATCTTATTCAGGCATTACGATGATGGCGAGCACTTGTGAACCGTCGGTTTTTAGAGAGTGAGCGCAGAGAACAAAATTGGTGCTAGTCTAATGATTACGCCTATCGAATAAAAGAAACACATTGAGGGAAAACGTTCTATACAGACCTTGATAGGACGAAGGCCGAAAGATGTGCCTCGTTCAGGCCCAAAGCCCACGACTGCGGAATCGCTTAGAAAGATTCTTGTACAGCTACACAAAAACAACAAAAAACAACGACAAAAAAGTCAAAAAAACACAAAAGAGTTAGGAAGCACAATTTCCTTTTTTACGTAAACAGGAAGCCTTAAATCCATTTAACAACAAAAAACATAAACATAAAGTTTGATTTGCTTAAAAATAAACTGGAATGCGTTTTTTTTTTCAGTTACATCAACTGTGTATGCTGCACAACCTAGAGTTGGGCATGTCGTTGCACTTTGACTTTGGATCAGGTAATGTCACGTTGTTCGCCTATTCCGCGTGGAATAAGGGCGAGAGGTTTGCAAAGGGACTAGATGTACGAAGTAAAACAAAACGTTCGAAAACAACAACAACACAATTGGACGTGGTAATTAAACTGTAGAAATAAATAAATAAAAATCGCTTACTGTTGGGAGAGTGCGACACGTAAAGGAAGCGCGCCGTTCTGACTTGGAAGCTAGAGGTCCTGGATTGAAGAGAGTGTCCATCTCGAACCATGTGGGGGATATTTGCAATGTAATGGTGGTCGACTCCTGCGGCGATCGGTCGCAAGTGCGCATGCGCTGCGTTTTCGCGGGGCGAAGAGGAAAGCAGACGATGAACGCTTTCATCACCTCCTCGCAGTTCATACTGCAAACGCGGCCTCAGAAACAACAGCGAGAAGTTAGTTTACCTTAAAATTATGTAGAGGGCTTCCCCTTTTGGCGAGAAATTCAGTCGGTGCAGAACGACTACAGCAAACACTACAGCTCACGCTTTTAGTTTGAGACAAGATATTGTCAGTTAAACTCGTAGTTTACGCCTGAATCTTTTTTTTCTTTTTGCATTTTTAATTTGCAGTGAAAGGTGAAGCAGCTTTCAGGCACTTCAGATTCAACCGAAGTTGTCTCGATTACTATTGGCCTGCAGAATGTCATCACAAATAGTAATTTTGAATCAGAAAACGACGCGAAAGAAAGATAAAACGAAGGACGAGTCAAAGAAACCGGACAGCCCAGCGTGTGCCGCTGAGGCTTTCGTGCCTAGAATGTTTATCATAATCTTCGTTCTGTTCGCTTGGGGTTTCTGTGAAATGTGCTGCATTCTGCTGACGTGAATCAGAAAGAATGAATAAATACGACATTGACTTTCCTGTTAAGAACACCCGGGTGCATCTTTTTCATGTATCTTTCTGAAACCAGCGTAGAAAGGTTCTTTTAATCATTCAAACATTTTACAAAAACAAAAAAGAAAGCTATTTTATAAGAGAGGGAGGGAGGGCTATTTGCCCCCCCCCCCCTCGAAAAAAAAAAAATTCTGCGTACGTCGCTGTCGCGGATCATTCGACGTAGCCTATGGCATAAAATTGTGCAAAAAACGGCCAGACAAAAAAGAAAAAACAATCTTTGGAGGGTCAATGAGTATGGGAACAGTTATTGAAGCATAAAATATATTTCAACGGAGCGCCTCAATCTAAAAATTTTGTCCGCCCGTCTGTGCCTTACCAGCTAAATATAGCAGGGAAACTGAATTGCTGTTTAGGTCACGTGACCTCACCTCACGTCATCAATGCACCAATTAAGTCCCGCCCCCCCCCCTCCCAAAGTCGGCGGGAAAATTGGTGTCACGTGACATATACGGCAATTCACTTTCCCCGCCAAATTTAGCGGCAAACCTTATGTCACGTGACATGACGTCGCGAGATCTGCACACCAATTCAATTTCCTCGCTAAAGTTAGCTGGGAAATTGGCGCCACGTGACCTATGCACCGAGTTTCCTTGCTCAATGTTGCGGGGAAATCGATAAACATAAATGCTTCTTCATTCCTCAAAACTACTGTTTAGTGTCTCCTAAACAAGATTAAACGATCGCTGCTCAAACACTGGCTTTCATGCAGAGTTTGATGGTAAAGGAGGTCGCGGCCTGTCTTTATGTTTGCGCTTTTTGTGCCGTGATTCCTTCTTCGGCGTTCGTATCGGCTAATGTCGTCAGATCTCATCGACCGGCGGAGTGCGATCCTCGAGGCCACCACGACATGCCTTTCTAAGGATACCAGTGAGTGTACATCATGGGACGCGTTTGTCACGTAAGTTACGCCAGTCCTGCTAAGGGGGACGTGGTCGCTTGTCACACTGTGACGACTGTAAATTGCGCGGACAGCACATGTTGACTTCGGGCAATTCTCCAGCGTTCCGGTCATCATGAGAACGTTCAGCCAAAGGACGCGGATCGATCCGAAAGGACGACGCGGGTGGACCCACGACGGAACGTTCGAAATGAACCTTGCTTCCGCGCAGTCAAACTGTTTTGTGGGACTAGAACTCTCCCATAAATCCCACGCACGAGGCTTCTCGTCTACCCCACATTGCACCGCGCGGCGCGGGGTATTGTGGGGTGGTTCCGATGTACGCTCGGGCCGTCTCGTGCGCCCGGCACATCCTGGAAGTATTCTACCACCGCGAGTTCAGAACACAACGAAAACGGAGCGAAAGCATCACAAAGCCGACCCTGTTTTGTTATCGTCCTGCTTTCTTTGCGTTCTGGAAGTCGCCAAACGCTAAACGGGGCCGCGACTTTTATATTCGAAGTCCCATTAGAAAAGAGCGTAGATAACTAAAGCCCCGACCAGAGCGCCCCCAGCGGAAAATGGATAATTTTCATAGATCAGGCTCTTTTAGCCGCTGCACTCAGATCGCGTTGGCCACGGAGAAAGCTTGCGGAATTTGTAAGAACCTTAAATCATCATCATCATCATTTATTACCCTTGAAGGCTCTTATGGGCATTACACAAGGGAGCGGTACATTTTTATTACTTTGTTTCAACCGAACAATTTTGCACTCAGTCTTAACACAGGAATTAGTCGGATAAAGCAGAAATGAAAGTGGTTACAGAGTCCGCAACTTTATATGTGTAAGTAATGGTACCATTGTCGTTTGGTAGGATATGTTCCAATCGTTGATGGCCAGGGGTTCCCGTAATTCATGGCGCGGTTTGCGCGTCGCGTCTTGGGATTTCTCATAAAAGGTCCGTCGCCAGGAGGTCTGACTGGCGAAAGGGCCTTGCCCAATTTTGCCGCTGATATCGTTTCACCTATAAGATTGGCTATCCTTTGCCCTTATAACTCGATAAACTGATTTAAGCACGAGCAGTGACCGGTGTTGCCACTACTTTGCAGGTCAGTAAACATGCCGGAGTGCGTCATCGTGCACTCGCAACTTTATTTTATTTCAACAATCCGTACCCACGTTTAAAAACAACAAAAAACAACAACAACAAAAAACCGGAGATTATGGGCGAGAAAGGGATCAAAACACAAAACGTCTCAAAAAGACGTTTTGTGATTCGTCCTTTTCTTCGCCCGCCGCCTCAGTTTTTTAAAACAAAATGTGTGAGATGAACCAGCTTGTCTGTCTACCTACTTTTCTTCGGTCTGTATCCGACGCCTGAAATACGTACCGCGTACGTGTATGACTCGAGGTCAGTTCTTTTTTATCGCAGTTTAGAAAAGAATTTGCGGTGCAGTTGCAGTTGCGCATTTAGCAGGTGTTATTCATACACAGGATAACTCAAAAGTCGTTGTCCGCGAATAAAAAAACAAAAAAGAAGAAACACAAAATGCCTTCGACTTTCAGAGTACGACGTTTGACACCGGCTTTTGAACTATTCTGACTCATGGGGTGTTCACGCAAGGTTCCGAGAGAGGCGAGAGTTTTTAAATTATTCATAAAAATGGCTGCTATAGTTCCTGAGTCAAACAAAGGCAGGCCGCAAAGGGTTTATGGAACGAAGATGCTATTGGGAGTGCGTCAACACTCTAGCATACGTTGATTTTAACACAACGCGTTTTCCAAGTTAGAATTACATTTATGATTATTATATGTAGTTTATTATGCTATCCTTCCGAAAATTGTTGCCACATATCAAGTGAGAAAAAAGTGCGCAATTGTTGTCTGCTGACGACATGCACCATTGGTTTTATTGCGATTGGCTCCCGCAATCCAACAATTTTGATACGGAAGCTCCTAGATGTCGGCTAAAAATTTACGAAGAACATTATGCACACTCTGGGGGGTAGTTAGATCAAGGTGTCAGTTCGAAAATGATGAATTGTTTCAATTATGTCCGATATTTAAGTTTTGAAACATCGTACACACTCTAAGAAAAAAAGGGTGTAGTCGGGTGTATCAGGCGCACATGCACCCTTTTCTTGAAAGATGCACCTTCCATTGCCCAGCCCGTGTACTTGTACACCGGCAATGAGCATCCTCCTCTCCCTTAAAAACCTCTAGGTGTATCAGTGCACCGCCACGCTAGCCAGGCGCCCCGATCTGCTTGTGCTTAGATTCCCTTTTGGGGGTCACTTTTGAGTCGGACAGTTTCTTAGGAAGCATGGAGCTGTTCTGTTCACTCGGTATTGACAGTAGAGTAGACGTTATGCTTGTTTTAAGCAAATCGGGTCTCCGAGTAGGATCACGTGACTAAAGTCTCCAGGCTAGAGATAAGGCAGAGAACGGCACCTGCCTGAAGGCCAAGGCCACGAGTAGCATCCACTGCACTATTAACTTTGGGTCGAACTTTCAAGAGGATAGAAGGGACAAATCCTTTCGTCGTGTTCATTGTTGGAATAACCCTGAAGATAAGCCTTTGCGAGGGCACCCCCTTTTGGCCTTGAAGGAGTTGTTATTTTCTTATTCCTCTCTTTTTCTTTCTCTCCCTAAGCTGAAAGCTTGGAAGAAGGTGCGCGGTCGCAGGACCAATGAACCGCATTCTTTTTCATCCCTTGACTCCGCTGTCTGGGCGCGGGTAATGGCAGGAGCGTGATCATGTGGTGAAGTTTTCACGAGCGACGCAGTAGCTCTTTCCAATCCCGGAATATCTGATTCCCGGCCTAGTTTCTTGTGTGCTGTGCTGCAACCAGCGGGGCTGCCGGAGATTTCGTCCGCGACAACGTATTCGAGTGTACCAAGGCCTCCAGTGTTTGAAAAGACTTACGCGGGCATCGGCAACAAGCGATTTCTTCAAAAAAGCCCAAGGAATTCATGTGATGCGTTTAGAGTTCGGTATGGCAAATTACTGCTTCTGCCACATCGTGTTGAATCTTCACAGACCTCTTTCTTTTCGTTTTTGTGTTTGTGTGGTTCTGCAGTGCCCGTGTCGACATATATCTCGGATTACGTATTTCAAGTCCGGTATTTTCATCGTAAGTGCGCTGCTACCTACTCCTTTGCAGCAATTGACCGTTCCGTTCGGATTACCTCGAAAACTAGGCAGCGGCTATTTCCTAGCAGCCGGGAGAACAAGTTCCCCAAAATCTATCGGCAGTCGCCTGACATTAGCTGTCTACAATCATGTGATAACTGCAGGTAGAATACTGACATTCTTATTCCCCCAGCGTTTTGTGAAAACGTGTTTCATGGACAGCTTTTTGTTGATGCACGTTTCGTAGACACGTTTCGTCGACACTAATGTTTCATCGTCACTCGTTACGCGAAATGCACGCTGTAGGGACATTTCGTCGCGCGTGTGTCTCTGAGGCGCGTGCTCACCGACCCAGCCCACCCGTTCACGTCGCTTCGTGGGGACAGTCTGCGGCGGTTCATTACAAAAATTTTACTCCACCTGTGCCACCCGTACATGTCACTTCGCGGGTACACTCTGGGGTGGCTCATTACAAAGAAAAAAAGAAAAAAAGGAAAAAGGAAGCTACGATAAGAAAGCTAGTTTGAGTTGTCTATGAAACATCGCGTGTCGATGAAACGTCGTTCGATGAAGTGATTGTATCGCCAGTGAGTTGCGACTGCCGGCAGAATTTCGGGTAAATAATTCTGCCGGCTGCTGGGAGAATAGACACTACCTAAGAATCACCCGGTTCTTGTTTGCTCAGTAATCTTCTCAGTTGTGTAACAGCTCCGCTATACATCTTCACATATGACGGATTGCGTGCACGTTTGTACTTGTTTACGGAATAGGCTGTCTAATAAACTTCTAGGAGATTTGAAAACAAACCCTTGTGTCTGTTTACCTGCCTTTTTGCAACCACCTGGGCGCGTACATTTCTTGCGGGTTTTCTTGAGGTGGGTGCACAAAAAGGTGCAATGGCACACCATTGAATGAGGTGTATCTATGTTCCCTATGAGCGGGTGGGTGTAAACAACGGTGTAATAGTAAACCCTGTTGGTGGGTGTATCTGTACTCCCGGAAAATCGCGTGGGTGTACAGAAGGGAATACTTTTACACCTCAAATTGGGGTGTACCTGCACACCGAAACAACAGTGAGGGTGTAAGGAAGGAGTAGTGACACACCCCAGTATGGGGTGTATATGTGCACCCCTCGAATGCTGAAGGTGTATAAAAGGGTGCACATATGCACCCTTAAAATGGGTGTATGTATGCACCTCGTCTTGGGGGTGTACTTGTACACCTCTGTGGGTGTAGTATGTGTGGCAGCACTTACACCCCCTCTGGGTGTACCCACTACCCCTTTTTTTTTTAGAGTGCGCGGTCAAGAGGATGGAACATCTCTCTCCAGAAATACATCACCGAGTGTATGACTCTGGAAAAATCAGACGCGAAGAAAGCAGCCGAGTTTTGTGTTTAGCTTTTTGATGACAAGCTTCAGGTTAACAATCACATGTTTTCTCGGACAAGCTGTCGATTGACACCAAACAAGAAAAGCACGTGGCATCAGGACACCGGATAATCTAAGCAACTAACGAAAACAACCAAAACCTCATTAACGAGACTAATCTGCCAGTGCGCATTCACACGTTAGTCTTCACGCAATTTTTGCGATTGAGACACGATTGAACCAGGGTATACGGGGGCCGATATGCTTCTCTTGGGCACAAACTTGCAAGCAAAGGCCGGCCAGTGAGAGAGTGGGTTGTTGCAAGTAGTCCGAAGTAATTTTTTTTTTTAGATAATGACGACGTTTTATTTACAGCGAGTATTCTGAGCATAATTGACTTATGTACCCCAAACTAGATAAGTGGAGTGGTTTGCAGGATCCTGATTAGGCGTTGTCAGCGATCTATAGAGTTCATTTACGAGTACGTTGCTGCTAAATTTACTACTAAATATAATTGTGTTGTTGCTGGTAATTGTGCTGAATGATAAGTTGTTTATTTTGAACACGACAGAAGTAGTAAGAATACACACACTAGAACTTAGAGCAGGCAGATCAGTGTTACACTAGTTGCAAGAACTACGATTCCTGTTTATAATCGGGCTCAGAGAGAATGGTTTATTAGATATAATGCGAAAGCATTAAATACACAATGTGCGACGTTTATAAAAAAATTGTGCGGAGGAAGTTTGAATTAGAGTTCTAATATTTCTACGTGAATCAGCCTGACAACAAATTTAGAAAACGAATCGAAGCGTGAAGGCCGCATTTCGACATGTCAGTGTGTTGCTCGGATGACGTCGACATCTAGAGTAATGGCAAAAGCTGGTCGGTTTCGGAGGGTCTTAAGAATATCCTCGGCTTTTCCAGGACTGCATTGCATCCCAGACTTTCTTCCAGAGTTTGAGGTAAGTACTTTTGGCTGAAACAAAACGTACGAACCCCATATTATTTTGAGTTGCCGGGAAGGGAATGAAAAAGATCACTGGTCACATCCGATTATGAAATTATTACAGGTATACACTGAGGGCGCCACTTCTGCCACTACCACGTAGAAGACAAGGCCTTTCACTAGTGGATCAAAGCAGCGCCACCTGGCGTGCGTGAGCATCGTCGACAACAGCGCGTCTCGAAGCGTCTCTCCACGAGCGGGACGCTAGCAGGCGGCAACCCCTAGACGGGCGCTTGTGCCGCTTTGCGGTGACACTCCTCGAGCTCCAGCGTATACATGCCGCTTGGTGCGGGATCCACTAATCGATGACGCCATGCGCGAGGCCTTGTCTTCTAGCTGGTATTGCTTCTACACCCACCGAGGCTGTTTAGATATTGTGGGCTATAAGCGCCGCGGCAATCAATTGTTTCAAATTTTGCAGTATCGTAAGAGGAAAAACCAAAAGAAAAAAGAGCTGTATGTATTATGTATATTGTACCTGGAAACTAAATGGTAATCACTGCCTTGTTAAGAAACGCAGGCCGTGTCTTATTATCTGAGCGATTGGTAGTTGGGCGATCACAGGCTACGGAGTTATAGCTCTTGGGTCTCGCCCTACGTGAGTCGTGAGCGTCTCTACGGCGAGCAAGGGTTCCGCCATAGCCTCCTCTTACACTCACAAAGCCTGGCAGTTCGGCGACGGAGCCATAGAGTGCCCGGTCGCAGATTTGGAGCGCGAGGATCTGGTAGCACAGAGCATTTCTCGGGGAACCTGGTCGTCAGCGCACAGCTTTTGCAGCGGCGAGGACCCGAAACATGGTTTTCAAACCCGACCAGAAAAGAAGCGATAGTGCGAGGGACGCGAGGAGCACGAGCGGACATTCCATCGCTCGGGAAAAGTGTGTTTCGGCGTCTCGCCGCAGCGGGGCGCCCGTCACCTGGCTCTCCTCTCATCCGTTGTCTGCCGCTCTACCTTTTCGATTTCGGCGGCCGCGTCTCGTGGCGATCTGCCAGGCTTTGTCAGTATAGAGGAGGCTATGGTTCCGCGTCTTTGGTGCATCGGAACGCTAGGGAGGGCACGCGCAATCCAAGGGTATCCCGGATACAGCGCAGGCAACGCGCGATGACGATGCAGCCAGGCGCGCGCCGTCTTTGTTTGACGGAAAACCACGGAGGTAGGAAGCTTCTGAAGGGACATGAGCGCCACCAGAGGTGAAGCTGGGGAAGTTCCGGTTTTGAAAAAACACGCCTCCAAACAAAAAGCACACACAAAAAAAACGAACACAACGAAGAGGTGCTATTGGGCAGGGAAAAGGACATTATCGGGCACCCTCGAGGGTGTTCCCCACCAATCGCGATCTCCACTTCCGGCTTCGAGCTTGGCATTTTCCCCGTTTGGCTCAAAGATGTTGAGCTGGTATATGTCTGTCCTCCTCTTCGCTACCTCCATAAAAGAAACAGAGGACAGCGTTGGCGGACTTGGTGGGTAAACAAAAGCTCAAGGTGAACAAGGAGCAAACGAACGTGCACGCCGTATACCCACTGACGAGAGCCCCGACTCCACCAGAGTGTACCGCTATTCGCTTTCCTGCGTGGCACAATGGCAGCCAATCTTTGATGATCAACTTATGTAACGCGCCGAATTCGAATGAGATGGCCGCCGATAAGAACGGCGGAGATTGGGGAGAAATCAAAAGACAAAAACCACGGGAACATCATATGTCCTTATTAAAATGTAACGACCAGCCAATCCCTAAATCATATGTCCTGTGTTTCTTGGCTTGTCGAAGGACGTTTAGACACGAAAAAATAAACGTCATTCGCACAGGGACAATGGACGTGATAGTTCATTCGCTCATTGCCCTTGCGGACGTCGCAATTCAAGCCTAGCTTAATTCTGAACTTTGTTATTTGCTGGGGGTCTCTCCTTAATTTGCAATGATTGACTTCCCGCGACTTCCGGCAGAAAGAACACGAAAACGTTTCTTAGATTGTATACCGTGTTATTGTTTTAAACATGCGCGTAGAAGCCTGCTCATGCGAAGCTGTTTTTCTATTTTTCTGCCCGACTATAAAACTATTCGAAGCTTACCCTTGCAGAATGTCTGGCATTCTTCTCGACTTCCGAAATTATTGGCGTTGCCTGCACAACCAGAGTAATTAAATTCTTTGCAACCTCCGAGTTCCTTGTCCCAGTGGTATCTTGTAAAGTTCTCCCTGCAGAGACCTCTGTCTG
The DNA here is from genome assembly GCA_037355805.1 of Ixodes ricinus. Classification (NCBI taxonomy): domain Eukaryota; kingdom Metazoa; phylum Arthropoda; class Arachnida; order Ixodida; family Ixodidae; genus Ixodes; species Ixodes ricinus. The sequence continues at coordinate 1,361 of JAZHYW010057037.1, read as the reverse complement.
AAGGGAGAGCGCACTCCCCGTCGGGTGTATCTGCGTCAAAAGCAGTGGAAAAAAAAAGAAAAAGAAAGAAGGTCGGTGAGATTAAATTAATGGCGAGTAAGTGACGACCGAGCAATAGCGACCATGGCGAAGGCTGTGGCAGCAGTTACAAGAAACGACGTTACTGGTAACGCGTTAAGTTTTCCAGTAACGTACGTACCAACGTACCGTAATATCCCGAGTCATTGCCCAGCCCTTTGCCGCCTGAAATTAATAGAAAAAATGGGGTGGGCCATGTCTCGGTGGGTGAGCACAAAAAGTTATTAAAAGCGGAGAAAGCCGCCCAGTTTTCTCTGCGTATCTAGCGCTGCTACGCAACAGATACATTAAACTCGTAACTCGATTTAGTTTTATTGTTTTATAGAAAAAATGCTCACGAAAGAATGTTTTACTACCGCGAAGTCCGTTGCTTGCATACGCGCTAGGAACGCCACCGATCTGCATAGAGCACGAACGTTTGTTCCCGGAAAACACGTCACCACTATGTTCTCCTCGTTAGTAAAATAAAAGAGAAGAAAAGAAAGAAAATTCCTCAAGAAAATAGAAAAACCAACCAGGCGCAACGAGCGAGCGAGCGAGCGGACCAAAGAAGCGACGAAGAGCGATGCTGGGAAAGCGGAAAAGCCGGCGATCGCGTGGCAAATACTTTGGCGTCGGGCCAAGTCGGGCGCCTTGTCAGTCACAAGCTCTTGCGCAACTTTCTTGTTTTTTGCGTACATGCGTGCGTCCGTGCACGGCGTGCTATCAATAGGGGTTTGGGACGCTCTACTAACGTCTGTGTAGGGCGTTCCAGAAAAGCTTTATTTACCTGTTGGCTTTGTCTAAAACATTGCACAACCGCTGGTCGCGACGTGCGGGGAGAAAGGAGCGGGTTCGCGGCGACCTTACTTCGGCGGAGACAGACTTCGAAGTTACACTCCGCGGTTACATCCCAAAATATGTGGGCGTACGCTTACCTCGCGATTCCTGACTGGGTTAATGCTTGTGTTATCTTTCCGATTCTTTTTTTTTGTCGGATCGATATCTTCGTAAGCAAAACAAACTTTTATTTTGTTTTCTTCATCGTTTTCTTTTTGCATGGATACACTACCGCTTCGGAGTCGCTCACGCGAAAAATGCGTAAGCAAAGAGAGGGCCTTTTTCTTCGTTTTACTTTGTCACGGACGTCCTCCAACTGTAAGGTCCGCGGCCGCGTCGTTTGGGTAGGATGAGTGTTTGCAGATCGCGGAGTCCGCGTTGGGGTATTTGAAGGGGTGGGCGATGACTCGGTGTTTTTTTAGAAATCGATATTGGCCCAAAATTGGGGTGGGCGATGACTCGGG
>JAZHYW010057036.1:0-32662 GCA_037355805.1 Ixodes ricinus | reverse complement strand
CTTCAACATTCTTCCCAGCACAAGTATAACGGTGATCGGTTTAGAATATGTTCACAAACCGTATAAAATAAGAAACGTGGTTCTGAGTACAAGAGCCCCAAAACGGAATCCCAGTCAGACAACAGAAGTGTGTGATCTTCAAGGCAACGTTATGACGCAGAGGTCTTTATATTGCATCCATTGTTTGACTGTTTGTCTATCTTGATAACGGTGACAGAGTATTTCGTATGCTAAAAGAAAACAAAATTGGATCCTTCTGGAAAGACTATTGTGGTTAAATGTCGCAGTTGCTTGTGATTGTGGCGTTTGTTGGGGGCCACATTATCGCAAGTTGTATTAATAATAACAATACAATTGTAATATTTTCATACGTACATTATCAGGTTCAAATATACCTAATTCCTTGCTTATGATTTCTTCTTCCATCCCTGGTCACCTGACAAACCAATTCAATTTAACCGAAATTGATAAAACAAATATAGGTTCCTCAGTCTCGGAACGACTGTGACTTTCAAACAATTGAAACAATCGCTCTTACAAAACGGCATTTCACGTATTGTAGGGCTGGTAAAAATCGCTGCCAAATGTTATTATGATATACTTTAAAGAAATTCGCTAAAACAACTTAAAAAAAACTGTAAAGCTTAACGACCATATGTTTCGTGCCTTCTTTTCCCGCTAGTCTAGAGATTCTGCTTGCGCTGATGCACAATACCGATCGCTCTCCTTTTTTGCTTATCCGACAAAAAGAGAAATGATTGGTATTCAGGGTGCATCGTTACGCAGTATGCACGTGGGAGGTTTCAAGAGTGTACAAAGACGCCCCATGTTTCAAACATTTTTAAGTGCCTAGTTGGGACAGCTAACTTGCCAAATAAATCTTCCACGAAGCTGGAGGTGGTTCCGCCCTAGGCTCCGCCCTTTTAGCGAAAAGTGCTTATCTGTGCTCCGTTTCAGTCGACGTCCGAGCACAGCCGACGTTACAGTCCGATGAAGCCAATCAGGCAGAGCCAAAAGTGCACCGTCACAGCTCTTTTAGTCCTTGTTGGTTTTCTGTATCAGCTGCTAAGCCAATCACGCGCAGAAAAAAAGCGCAAGATCGCGGCGCTTGTTGAGTACGCGCAGCATCTGATGAACTAGAGGGAGCGGCGCATGCCCAAAAGGCGTCCCACAGCCTAGCAGACAAAGAGGGCATCGCGCAGAAGGCGATTTTTGGAAGGGTTTACACTTCGGTTTAGCCAAAGGCCCGTTCACACTCTTGCGACCGAGCACGACCGAGAGAGACAAGACCTGTTAAAACTTCTTAAAATGTTCTTAGGACGAGGGAACACACATGGCTTTCTGGCGCCATCTATGCGGTGACCCTGGAACTGCGTTTCACAAGAGCGAAAGTTCTGCGGGATTTCCGAGGTCAAATGTGCGAGATACCTATAAGAAAGGCTCTTTTTTAACGTTGACAAAATTTTTCGAGCCAAGAAAGAAAGGATAACGCGCGAGAGAAATAGAAACATCGCCGGACCGCCAAGTTAACACTTCCACCCAATAAATGGCGCCAGTGTGTCCTCTTGTTGTAAGAAATATTAAGAGGTTCTAAGGCACCCGATTTTAAGAGGTCGCAGAAGATCTTTCTCATCCTGGGGAGGAGGAAACAGGCAACAGTGGACAGGGTAGAAAGGGGAGAGGAGGAAGCAGTGGAAAAGTGGAAAGCGCGAACTGGTCGTCGGTCTTCCAGACGGCATCGGACGCGACGAGCTAAAGGACGAGCCAAGCAGCGTGAGAAGAGCGAGTCACTAGGCCTTTCTGTTCATGATTGGTTCAATCGATGATAGAACACGCGCAGAAACATGACGCACACAATGATGGTCGCTCTTGACGTTGTCTGATTTGTCCCATCAGCTCGTAGTATTAGCCTAGTTGCTCGGCTTTCAATGGCTGCAGAGGCGATTGACGTGAGGTGGTTGCAAAATTGTTTATACGTGCCGTATTATAGTGTGTTGTCCGACAATTTTTATTATTATTTGAGAAGGAAACGATTTATATAGCCATTAAAAAAATACCGCAAGATTGCCGACTTCCGCTTTAATTTAAAAAGGAAACAAGCACGACTGGCGGTGTTGGCGGCACTTGTGTTGTATGCATATTTAGACAGGAGGAAATATAAGCAGCCTCAATGGGCGACTTGTCTCTCAGTTGTAGATGAGAAATTTAGCCAGTGCTGTACAACCGCTAGCTTGGGGTCTTTAGCGTGCACCGCGCAGTAGTGATACGCGACCGCACGCCGTTGCGTTGCTCCATAGAATCCTATATACGGACAAAGCCTGGCAGATCGCCATGAGAAGCGGCCGCCGAAATGGAAAGGGGTGGAGCGGCAGACAAAGGATGAGAGGAGAACCACGTGACTGGCGCCCCGCTGCGGCGAGACGCCGAAACACACTTCTCCCGAGCGAACGAGTGTGTTTCGGGTCCTCGCCGCTGCAAAAGCTGTGCGCTGACGTTCAGGTTCCCCGAGAAACGGCTCTTTGGCGCTCTGTGCTACCAGATCCTCGCGCTCCAAATTCGCGGCCAGGCACTCTATGGATCCGTCGTCGAACTGCCAGGCTTTGCGAGTATAGAGGAGGCTATGCTCGCGCACGATGGCACGCTATAGAGAACCCTTTACATGGTCGCGTCTCTCGGGCGTAAAACAGACGGTGCTAGACGGTAACGGAATAGCAGACGGACCTAGGCGGAGGAGGACACCGACAGCCAATTTTCATGGGCGCATCTTGTGGGCATTGCAGACGATGGTAGAGCGTGTTCTAATAGCAAAGGATAACGTAGGCTTCCGCGCGTCTGCTCGCACGACTAGCGGGCGGTGTCAGACGGTGTGCACATTGGAGATCGCGACAGGGTGACATTAGGGTTGCGTATACGTGTTCGTCGGAGCAGCCAAGTCAATCTAATAGTAATTAACAGAGCCACCAATCTGTGGGAGGGGCTTAGACCAGGCGGTGACCTACACGTCTCGCGGCGTAAATATTGCGCTCAAAATGATTTTTCGTGGAAAATGTGTTTTGTGGCTTACCTGTCCCATGCAAAGTGTCAAACAGAAGTTTTTACCGGTTTGGTTCAGTTTTGGGTTCACGGCTTTCGGTTCAGTTCCTCTTCACTTCCGGGGAGCAAACGTAACGGTTCTAACCGGTTCATTTGAAGTTCGAGCGCAGCCGAGGCTACAATCCACTTGAGCCAATCAAGCGGCGCCAAAAGTGCCTCGTCACTGCGATGGTCTTCAGAGTGTGTGCTATGACCGGCTAAACCGATCGCAGACAGAAAAATGCGCACGCTCGCGGCGCATTCACTTTGCGTCGTTTGTTTGACTCCGGTCATAGCAAAACGCTGGAACAAGATGAGCACCCGCGGCGGTGCACCCTGGCGCTGTTTGGTTGGCCCCGGCGGATCGTAGCCTCGGCTGCACTTAGAACAATTCATTTCTCTGTCTCTTTAAGTAGGAATTTGCGGGTTACCACGTTTCATATAACGCTGACTCTAACGTGGCGCGCACGTTTCAGAATAACTTTCGAATGAAAAAAAATCTTGAACATTGGTAGTTTAGCCTCATGTTTCGGTGCAAAAAGTGAAACTGTTTTTTCTTTTACGGACGAAACACGCGAGCAGAGGAAGATCCCATCTTCCTAATGTCGTCTGCTAAAGTGAGCGCAGCAGCCATAAGTCGGACGCGCCGTTGTGGAGGTCGACGCTGAGAGCGGAAAGCCATCACCTGGTGAACCCTCGGCGGTTTCGACCGAGCTCGGTGTACTTTCGGGCCTAAGAGTATTATTCATTTTCCCTGAGCGAAGCGAGGAGTGATCGCGCCTAGCCTGGCTTGGAGCACAGTCTAGCGTCGCCACGTTGGTGTACCAGACAATATACGGTGGATGGCGCGGCTGTAGCTGGCTTCAGATAGGATCACTGATCTCAGTGACAATTGCTGGATCGCGCATCCCCGCTCCGCGAGTGCGGCCACCGGACGGCCATCTTGCATCTCAAAAAATCGCGTTTTTGGAGCGTTACGGAAGCTAGGCGGCAGCTGTAGCTGATGACACGTTTTCTACTCGTTCGTCGTCATTCGCTGAAAACGTTCTTTAAAACCACGTGTAAGCCGTGAGACTTGCCGTTTAGAACACGTGGAAATTTTACGGAAGCGCAGAGCCGCAGGAAAAAGGCGCAACTCGTCGAATGCAAGTTTCGCCAGTCTCGTGGCACAATTGAAGCTTCCCCGGCACGCCGAAGTGTTGCATCTTTGTGCCTTCGCACGCTCGGATACCGATCAAGAATCGACGCCGCGCCAAAGTTTTGAAGGTGTGTCGCGCGTAGATGTCTTTAGATCATATATATATCGGTCACGGAGTTCTGGATCGTCCCACTGTTCCGGTGAGTTGCTATGAATAAAGAGGGGGGGGGGGGGGATCTGTAAGTGCTCTTATGCATCTATTAACCATGGCTATGTTCCAAATCTACACTAATGGATCACATGGAAGCACAAATAGAGCAACGTTGTGGAGCAAAGAGGGTTTTCGGAAACAAAACTACAAGACGGCGAGAATGAAAATTTTTGAAGGGCGACCCATACGGTCGTGTGCAATCTGTTGACCAATCACAATTAGGCGAGCCGTGCTCAAACTTGATATCACGTGTGATAATGAGTAAGACGACTGATCAGTGATGAGGAGCTGTTGTGCGCGGTATTCTGTAAATCGTCTAACGACGAAAGAAAGATGTATTTTCAACCCTCTTCCGTCGCTACTCGACGCTGAATCAAGCTCGTTTGTGGATCGCGAGTGCCGCAAGTTACAAATGCAGTCGTCAGAATAGAGTAAGACGCTGCTCCAGAGGCACATACGGCTTCGCGCACATTGCACTCGCAAAACACATCCACACGGCGTCAATTCTTGATAAATATCCAAGCGTGCTGAGGCACAGAGACGTAGCATTTCGGCGTGCCAAGGAAGCTTTAATCGTGCCGCGAGACCGGCGAAACTTGCTTTCGACGAGTTGCGGCTTTTTCCTGCAGTACTGCGCTTTCGTAAAAATCTCCACGTGCTCTCAACGGTAAGTCTCACGGCTTACACAGGGTTTTAAGAAACTTCCGAGGCGAATGACGACCAACGAGTTGAAAACGTGTCTTGAGCACGCTGCCGCCAGCCTTCGCAACGCTCCAAAACGCGATTTTTCGAGATGCAAGATGGCCGCCCGGTGGCCGCACTCGCGCTGCAGCGACAAACCGGGGATGCGCGATCCAGCAATAGACCTATTGCTAAATTGCCCAAGCATCAAGTGGAATGCAGGGATTGGTGTTACATCGCGCCGCATGATGCTGTGCCTCAGCAGTAGTAACTAGAGTGAGTGAAAAAGACGTTTATTGATCACTTCTCTCAAAGCAAATGCCTAAAACAACTGGCATCTTGCACGCGCGTTCGACAGCGCTTTATTTCGGGTATTTATTTCGAATCTTTTAAAATGGGAAGGCGTGCGCGTGTGGCGCGTGGAACACCAATCCCTGCATTCTCCTTGATGCTTGGGTAATTCAGCAATCCGTCTATTTTCATAGAGATCAGTGGATATGGATCCTTCTGGTTAGGCTGGTGCAATTCTTTGTGGTGCCCAATGCCGACATCACGCGTTCTCGTGAGGAATACAAACGAACAGCCGGTAACAAAATGCCGCCGTTGCAGTGTCAATGCCAAGAGGTCGTGCAGGGAGACGCGCTTTCATGCGGAAGAAAAAAAAAGAAACAAAAGCGTCGGGAACAAAGTGGTCGTGATGTCATCACCCTAAGCAAAGCGCGCATGAAGGCACCCTTGCCTCAGACAGCTTCCGAGCAGACGAACTTTGTTTTTGCAAAAAGAGAGTTCATGTTGCGAGATAAGCTGCGTACTTGGGCTGAACATTATTAAAAACAGCGCTCAAAAGAAAACAAGACAAAAGGAAAAGAACACGGGACAAAGACGCGCTGACGCACAACTGAAATACATTATCGAAAGAGAAAAAAGAGGAATGTGAGTCGGCGCGCGTTTGTCCTGTCTTTCGTTTGATTTTGACCTCTTCCTTTGAGCATTGTTCTTTATTATTTAACGATCACCAACTGGCCAAACCTGCGACCTTGCTGCAGAGCTTTGGCTCGTTCGCTGTGCTTTACAATGAGTGGAACGTGGACAAATATAGTTCGAAATTAGGACTTAACGCAGGAAACTGATTTTCTCCACTGCCTAATAATTTGATGAGCCTTACACGACAAGCATGTTTTCTGTTATTTAATTTTTCCCCATCTGGCATATTTTTTTTTCTCAAACATGAGGCTGAAGTATTAAACAGCCAAAGGTTTAACTTTATCTTGGCCAATTTTCACATTGTATGCTGATGACGCTAGCGCTCTGCATGAGAGTAACTTCCAAGGTTGTAAACTCGAACGCCAGGACACCGTTTACTAGTCCAAAAAAATTAGGGGCCGCATGCATTGCCAAGAGGTTCTTGCGAAGAACGATTTTTTTTTTATCGGTAATGAGTACGAATTTTTGCGTTTCGAGCTGTGATACCTGAAGAAGCGTGTCATATTCTGGAGCCGCTAGCGATCATTGGAAAAGTACAAAGAAACAGGGAAACTCGAGACGCCTCCATAGCACAGGTCAAAGCTACGACGTTAAGCGCCGGAGCCGGGAGACGCCGTCTCAAGTACTTCCAAGCGAAAAAATTAAAAATAAAAGAATCATCGCGACGTTATACATCGCATGACGTCACCACCCAGTGTTACAAGAGGCGTACTCTGGTGGTGGTGGTGGCGTGAATCCCACACTTTCGATTGCTTCGCTAAGTGGAATCTTGCCGATTTCAAACGCCGAAAAACTCTTTTCTTCATACTTCAGCCACTGATCTGTATTGTAGTAGGCTGGATCGCCGATCGGGGGCCCGTCGAGTGTCCCCACCGGCGGTCATTGCTTGACACCAGGCAATACAGGCAAGTCTATGGGAGAAACGCACAAAAGTAAGAATATATTGAAGCATGTACGCTGTGCTCGGAAGCGAGAATTTTATGGTGTGCTGCAATCCTTGTGTCGGGTGTTTGGAGATCGAATCGGTATTTGTCAAACGTTCGAACGCCGATTAAAAAAATCAAACGTACCGGAGCACCTGCGGCTGAGCTGGCAAACTTGCTCTCGTACTGAAATAAACAAAGGAACTTGCCGCCGACAAGACCGTCCTCGGGGAAGCCCAGAAGTTGATGAATGACAAAGAAGTCCCATCTCGACAGCGGCTTTCCGGGAGTGAGCGAATTCCGCGTAGTAAAGCCTTCGAGCTTGTCGTCTGCTATACCCAACTCAACGAAACCGCCACCGACTCCATGGTAACAGGTAACTTTCGCATCATTGAGCTTCACTACATTTTTCGCCCAGCGGAGTCACTCCTGACCACAAAATATTTATTTATAAGAACTTCGAGGGCTGTCAGTTGTAATGTTTGTACGTAGGCTATTTGACGGGCTTATTGAAAAGCAGCCAAAAAGTTTCAGTGCCGACAACAGCTTAGAAACGGGGGAAATGGCTCTTTTTCTCGTTCTTCCCATAGAGTCCCATGCATCGGCTGCATGGTGTCAATCAATGGCCGCCGGTGGCGACACTCGGCCCCAGCTGCCGAGGCCGCGGTCCGCGGTCCAACCTACTACAGTAGAGATCAGTGACTTCAGCACTGCACAAAAGCTCCAAGCCATCAAGCCTTTTGGAGCTTGCGCTACCACAAGGAGGGCGCCACAAGTAGTGCAAAGTCCAGTGGGGATCGGTGGCCGAGTGAGCCAGCGCACACCAGCTCGGAGCACGTGGAGCGAAAGCACGCGCTGCAGAACCCAGAGATCATGGGTTAAAACCCCATCCCGGCCCGTTTTGATTTGGATGAACATCGTACCGGCGTGTGGTCGTGTATCACTACTGCGTGGTGCACGTTAAGGGCCCCAGGCTAGCGGTTTTACCGCACTGGTTAAATTGTTCATCTACAGCTGGGAGACAAGTCGCCCGTTGAGGCAGACTAACTTCAGGCTGTATAAACGTACGTACACCAGTATTATTTTTTTTTACAAAGTCCAGTTATAAGTGCTTGTGCTACCCAAAATGGGGCGCCAGAGTTAGTTTGAAACGTACAGTCCTATTCCGAGTGCAGGTGTTTAAAAATGCATCTTTGGCGCACCAGAACTCAAGGAAAGGCGTGCCACACGAACGGGAACATTGATGACCCGCAGACAACACGTGATGACGATGCAGCCGCTCGCGTGGAGCCATTGGTAGAGGTCGGGGACAAACAAAAGCACGTGGTCGAATTCGGAGGGTAAACAAGCGCTCGAGTTGCGCAAAGAGTAAATGAACTTGCACGCGGTATAGCCTTTCTTCCTCAAACATCGCATAATTCTTTCAAATACCTATTCCAGAACCCAATCACTCACCGCAGTACTTGCAAACTGTAACAAGAAATTAAGCACTCGAAAGGTAAGTCATTTCCGATAAAGCTGGCGACGAATATTTTATCGTGGCGTCCTTCCGGCTGCTAACACAATGGTGCGTAAAAAAGGAGCTTAACAAACAAAATATCAGGCACAATAAGAATTGTACAGGTACCGACACCCTTAACAATGGACAGCGAATGCAAGCTGGAAGCTTCTTTGTCAACAGATTCGAAGGGTGAATACAGACAAACGGATAGCTCGAGCGCCATTCGGACAAGAGCGCAAGCATACGAGGCGGCAACTTTGGGAAAGGTTTCGAGTGCACCATGCAGTCAGAGTGGAAGCTTGTGCCGGTTCCCAGTCCCTTCTCCAGAGAGTGTTCAAGTTGTAAAGTCTCCTCATTTTTCCTTTATACCTACGCCCCCCCCCCCCCCCGCCCCCAATCAAGACGTCATTATTAGTTGATCCTCGCAGCACAGCCTAGCTTGCGTCAGCATGGCCTCCAGCGCGTTGGGCAGCGTCTCGCAGCGAGCGCGACGCAAGCGCGCGCCGACGCCAAGACGGTTGTGCAGCGTCCCTCGTTGAGCTTCAGCGTGTCTGCCGCTTGGGGCAGATCGGGGATCCACTAACGATGACGTCATGAGCAGGCCTTCTCTTCTTGGCCATAGAGTCATTATAATGTGACGCTAGAGGTTTAGCAGGCGCTAGTGTGCCGATGCAAATTGAAGCAGACAGCTACCAGTCGAAAATTGGCCTCCGGCAATCCATTCTTGTAGGGAAAAGCGGTGATTTTTTCCTTCTCTGCACTTGATCATAGGAGGAAGTATTACAACTAATTCTTGATTGCTACATAGCTTGGAACATTTCTCGGACACGTAGATAAACATGTTGATCAGTTACCGTGGTTTTTAGTTCAAATGCAGGCATTAATCAAAGCGCTAAAGTAGCTTTTTTTTTTCTTTTTGTACCATTTGCGCAAACACGGCGCCGGCGATTTTTCTGCAGATGCGGGGATTTACGTTTTCAGCGAACCAATGACATCTGGAGAATCGAGAGAGACTGCAAGATTTACGCAGTGACACTGGAGGTCCGTTCACACTCTTGCAACCGAGTTCGACCGAGAGAGCCCAAACCGGTTTTTAAGCCTCTTGCGATCTCTTAGGACCAGCTCCGTTACAGCCGAGCTGGTCCTAAGAGATCGCAAGAGGCTTAAAAACCGGTTTGGTCTCTCTCGGTCGAACTCGGTCGCAAGAGTGTGAACGGGCCTTGACACTGGATCTAGAACTCCCTGTGCTTGTTGACAATCAAAGTGAAGGCGACGTGATTCGAGTTGCAATAAGTAAGTTTAACTTTATTCTCTCTGCTTGTGTATTTGTGCGAGAGTGCTTTTCCTAGCGCTCAAAACATCATCCGTTCGCTCGAAATCTTTAAAAATATGGAGAAGCCAGAGGATCGGTGCCCGATAAAAGCTACCCAGCATATGAAATACACGTATTTTATTGTTTACATTTTGACTGCTTTAATTGCTCGTAAAGTTGCACGACGGGGTCATTTTAATATATTGAAAAGGCTCGCATATTAGTAACACATAATCGACATCGAAATGCTGGCACACCTTTAACACACTGCGTTCCATACGATTGTGATTTTGCTTAGATTCGTCGCTTGTCTTTACACATCAGGTGTGAAACCCAGGTTTGGGCCAAAAATAATACAAAGTTTAACGCCGTTCACTGATGAAGAAAAATCTTGCAATAAAAGCAATTACACTTCGACAATGTTAATAAAGGTACATTCTGCTCGCTACGAATCAAATAACAAAGGGGATCATTGTTTTTCTACGGAAAAGGGATAAAATGCACGCGAGTTTTCACAAAGGAATACACAAAAACACCGCATAAGTACACTGGTTGATGTCTGCTTCAATTTGCACCTGATAGACACTAGCGTCAGTTGGACCTCTAGCGAATAGTATAAAAACTTTATATTCTAGGCGGTATTGGTGAAGGCCTCAAAAGCATCTTAAAATATGCAGGATCTTTATTGATTGTAGCAAACTCCTACATATCCAGTGAACAACATGGATGTTTTCATTGCTTAGTTAGATGTCCCTTTTGTTTCGAAGATTTTTTGCTCCTTTCTCTCGTAAGTGTGTGCACATGCGCTTCCTAAGACGCTCATTTTCGGTCTCCTACTGTATTGTAGAATTTAATGTGTAAATCCCCCCCCCATTTCAATGCCGAATGGCCCTGTGTGTAAATTAATAAAAATAACAACATCGTTTTAAAGTCATCAGATGATTGTTGCGCCACATAACCTCAAACAAGAAAAATGGCAACGTTCACCTTCGGAGAGCAGCGTGTTATTATTTGTTTTCGGCAACGCCAGATGGCAGCACTACGACTTCCCGATGTTTCCCGCTACCTCCAGTGGCGCGACATACCCCCCAACAATGTTGTTTCTTTTCCAGGTTTTAACGGGTGGTGTCATCTGGCACGACATTAACGGGAGGATTTTTTGTCTCTAAAGATTGGGTTACAAAGTGTCAACATGTCCTACGCCATCTTTCTCCTGACAACCGTTTGTATAGGCAAGGCCGGTATTTTTTTATCTTTGCCCAAATAATATTGTACGCGTGGCCCACAATCATCTGGTCATGCAGTTCATAATAGTCTCCTAGATCATTAGAAATATCTCAAGTATTCACTGTACTGCAAAGCACACTAACACCAGCCCTTTGTCTCGCCGTAACAAGGCGGTAAGTTGGCTGATTGGTAATCGTTAAACACGGTGAAAAAAAAGAGAAGACTCAAAGGGACGGGACAAAGAAAACAGGGCAGACACGAGCTGACTAAATACTGAAATATAATAAAGCAAAAAAAGAACAAGTACCAGGCAGCAAAAAGTTCAAGTGAAATGTCGGGTTGTGCGAGCGGTTGTGTGCGAGCTGCCAGTTGATATTGTGAACCTTTCTGCCCCAGTCTCAGGTTTACAATCATGTTCAACTTACACCAGCTCGCCTGCACTCTGACTATTTTTTTGATATTTACGTGTTTCGTGCTACATTTTTCTTTATTTTTCTTGTCTTCCTTTTTTATTTTTTTACTGCGAAGTGCCATATTTATTTGCCTGGTTCCTCTTATTTCACTCTCTTTATTACATATTTCAGTGGTTAGGCAGTGCGTGTTTGTCCTGAGCTCGCGTCGTGTGTGTGTGTAAGCGTTGTTATATTGGAAGAGAATAAAAGGGGGAGGAGGAGAGGGCCAATTGTGGATGCACACCGGGCGCGTTTGTCACTGGCTCTCAGGGGAGGGAGGGTGTGGAGAAAAGTTGGGGGTAGGGGGGAGATAGAGGTAGAGATAGTTTATAGAAGGGGAGGGAGGAGCTAAGCCCGAGGGGCACAAGATATTAATTTAGCTGTATCGGTCGACGGGACGGGAAAATCCTGATTCGTCGATAGGCTCATGACGTCACGCATGTGACATCGGGGCCGTGTTCCAAAATTTACTCGATCTTACTCCAGGGTGAGGGTTTTGTACCCTTGGCGTTCTAAAACCTACCCGCGTCCAGCGTTTTTTAATCTGTGCTGTCACGCGATACGAACCGCCGGAGTACCTCGGATCCATTTGGGTAAGATTTGGAACACAGCCCACGCCTCATGACCTCGCGCGGGAATTTCAAACAACCCACATTGCTCGTGTGTGACGTCACCCACGTCACACGAACCCCGACTCAGCGTAACGTCAAGCGACGTCACGCGGAATCGGGATTCGAACCCACGACCCTTGGGTTGCGAGCCAGACACGCTACCGACTAGGCCACGCAGACACTTTTTTTTTCTTGCTTTATTGCCTTATATATCACAGCGACACACATCATTGTTGAACATTTAAAGGAAAGGCATGGAGTACCAACAACCACTCAGGTTGAGGTTGCTGCACCTTGTACACTTCTTTCAGATAAGTCATGTTTTCATCAAAATACTTATAAACCGGACGAACGTCCGTGTCGGCGTGGCGTACAGCCATACGACTCCTCCATACACTGCATAGGCCCATGAGCATTATCAAGCCGTACGGTATACATCGTCCTCTACTTCCATTGGCAGAAAAAGAATTCCGTGAGGGGTTAAAGAAGGTCCTTCTTCATGGCCCTTGCAGGACGTCCCAGAAGAACACAGCGTCCCAACACTCTATAAATACATGCTCAATAGTTTCAGTCTTTTTACATGAAAAGCAGTTATCTGACCATGGAACGGGTATGTTTCTTTCACTTAACCAAGCTTTAACAGGCAGTGCTCGACTGTGTAGCTTAAAAAAAAAGGTTTTGCTGTATGCGGGGACTAACATTGTTTTAACACGTTTTAAAACATTCTGCCCTGGGCCTGCACTGTATACAGAAAGGTACAAAGGCACTGGGAAAAGCAAATCTTTCAAATCTTTCGACAACTTTTTACGCGACACAACAAACAATTACCCCAGAGAGAAACGCGTTGTTAAAAACCGATACGCATCAACCACTTCTTTCAAATACCCGCGTAAACAAGGGCTGATGTCTACAGTTGTCGTCACCACGAGCCCGGGCAGCACACTGCGCAGCCGGGTTTGAATTACAATACATAGAAACGGGTCTTTCTGTTTTCTAAGAAAAATAAACCTGTTGACCAACTGTCTCAAGAAGAGATGCGAAAGACCTAGGCCACCAGCTTTGACACTACGAAAAAGATTAGTTCGGTACGATCTTTCCTACGTCGAGCTCCAAATAAAAATGGCAAAAACGCGATGCATACGTTGAATATTAATCCGTGAACAATGCAACATTTGCAACACGTACCACAATTTTGCCACAAGAAACGCATTGTACACAGTTGCTCACGCAAAAATCAACAAACCTTTCCCCCCCCCGCGCTTTTCTGACTTAGTGCGCATAGCTTCCATTTCATCCCTCTAATATTGATCGTTGGTGCGGTAGTGTTCCAATAAATACTCCAAGGTAGCGCGATGGAGTGTCAGACCACACAATACGTTCAAACACCACAGGCTTTGAAGTCCAATCTCCATACCAAAAGCCCAAACACTTCTGCCACTTAACAGTACTACCCGTGTGTTCACAAAAACGTTCTGTTAACTGTACAGCTCTTCCAACGCTTTCGTTATCCACACACAAAAAAAATCGCGAGGTCATCCGCAGGACGAAATACGGACCTCAGTTGCGTGCAACCTAAACCCACGTATATGACTATTATGAATTACACTTAAACAAAGGGGCTCCAGAAAAATACAAAAAGGAAGTGGGGAGAGTGGGCAGCCTTGACGCATCGAAGAAAAAAGGGGAATGCGCTGACTGACTGATTTGTTCACCACTAAACTGGTGGCGCAGTTACGCTACGCCATACGTACACCATTACATCAGAGCGAGCCCACATTCACGTGTTCTAAAATAGAACAAAAGATTTTCATGTGACACATGGTCAAAAGCCTTTTCTAAGTCGACTTGCAGCAATGCAACCCTTCTTTGCATATCATCACAACACCCAAGAATACTACGTGCAACGTGCACATTGGTAACAATACTCTTGCCCCTAATGCCACATGTGTGATGCGGGCCGACGATAACGTTTATACCACTTTGTAACCCTTCAGCCAACCTGCCAGCCCTTCAGCCACTGAATTAAAATCTTGTAGTCTATATTTGTTGAAGTTATCGGCCTATAACACCCAACAGAACGGAGCCGCACGTAGTCGTCACATTTTGGAATAAAAACTGTGTGCGTGCACAGGAAGAAAAGAGGCAAAACGCCGAGGTCGTATACACTTCAGTAAATACGCGATGCAAGACAGGTGCAACTTGGTTTGTGAAAGTTTTGTAAAACTCGCCTCCTAACCCACCAGGGCCGAGTGATTTTCCAAGTTTCAGATTATCAATTGCCCTTTCGACTTCAGCCAAAGTTATTGGTTGTTCTAACCTTTCCTTTCTTTCGTAATCGAGTTGCGGCATTAGCGGCCAAATACGCTTTTGAACTCCGTTTTCTTTACAGCCCAATAACTAAAAAGTGTTTTGTAATATTCCACAGACACTCGCTCGATAAAGTTTCTGTCACTAGACAAAATCCCTTGATAACATATCTCGATTATTTCGGTCTTGCTGGCATATTTCTTTTACATGTCGATAACTCGTTTTGTCGGTATCTCCCCACGCGATAATCGTTTTAGCCTTGCTCGAACCATGGCCCCCTCATATCGCTCGGTATCAAGAGCTCCAAGGCGTTTCTTTAAGTTACTAATATCGTCTGAGAACAGACCGGGTGACAGGCATTCAGCAAGAAGTAACTGTTGTAGCAGATTATTTAACTACATAATTTCCTTTCCTTCCGCGTGTTTCAAACAACTAGATCTTTCGATGGCGCTCATCTTAATTTCTTGTTTCAGTGATTCCCATTTCCCTCCAACCCTATCGTCTTTTATGTTATCTAACTCCCCCATACTTTTTGGCACCCCATTCATAAAATATTCGTCTTGCAAAAGCTTTGTATTTAACGTCCACAGGTCTCAAGTGAAGTTGTTTTCATTCTCCTTTGATGAGCACAATATAAAAGAAACCAGACAGTGGTCACTGAAAAACACGTGGTCAACTGCATACGTTTTACACATTTCGACACGCTCCAAAGAAAGATATGCTCTATCGAGCCGCGCGTGACTTGCGCCCTGGAAGTGCGTAAACTGCAAACACTTAGAGACTGACGTGCAGCGGTCAACATCTTCCAGTTCACACTTCTCAACCAACTTACATAGAAGAACAGTACTCGAATCTCTACCGAGTGCTATTTCATCTGTCAAGCGGCTCGCAAACACATTTGAAATTCCCCAACAAAATAACAAGCCTATCGGTTTGTAGATAGTCATAAATATTTTTTTAAAATACTAATCTTTCCTCAAACATATTAGGAGCGTAAATGCACAACAGGCGAAAATTAGAATTTGAAATAGACAGATCGCACGGAACAAGTCTTCCCGATTCACAACTAACTTTTTTCACAGTCCTTATAAACTTTCTAATAAATAAAAGGCAACCACCCGACGTCCCAACAGCGTGACTGACGCACACATTGTATACCGTGACTCAAAGAGCCGCACCATACCCTCCGTCTGTGCTTCGCTCTCTATTTTTTACTCTTGCATGGCGACTACGTCGAGGTCTCTTTCAATAAACAGTCGGCTCACTTGGCATTGCCTGCGACGTGCATTTAGACCGCGCACGTTTAAAGTGCCAACTTTCAAAGCCCTATTCAAGAAACGTTTGCATTAGAGGGAGGCCAGTACCAGATCATGGCACTTACACTGTGAAACGAATAGCAGCGTACGACAGAACTCCCTTCATGTACTCCGTGCGGTGTGTAGGTCACTCAGGCCGGGACTTGTACCGTCCCACCTTGCCTCACCATTCTCGTTCGAGGCACAGTCGCACAGTCTTGCATCCCCACTCCCAGGTGCAGAGTCATCCAGCCTTCGTTTCTTTGCCCCGTTTTCAGCGGTCATGACGATGTCTTCGTCGCCACCCTTGACATCTTCAGTATCCCTTGGCTGAGGTTCCTCTACGGCGTCTTCCGGCGTCGTCTTCCCTTCCTTGACAGAGGCTCCATAGCTTCGTTCTGGAGCCGTCTTGAGCGTTGGCGCCGACTGAGACGCCCCGGCCTCTACCTCACTTGAGTCCCCCTGTTCTCCCTGCGGCTGCCTCTGCCCTTGCTGCCCTTACGGTGACGCCGGTGCTGCTGCTTCCTCCGCCTCCTCTTCGTCCATCAGCAGCTCGGAGGCTTCCTCGGTGGCTCTGCTGCCGGCTACGCGGGGATCTTGACACCATCCCTGCTCTCGTGCCCGATGGCGCGGCACTCGGCGCACCGAGGCGCCTTGCAGTCACGGCGAATGTGCCCCGTGCGACGGCAACAGACACATATCGGTGTGCGCCCGGGGACCACTAACAAGACGTTGCCCCCGCCAAGCCAAAGCTGGTGGAGAGGGCTTTCCAGCGGCAGTCCCTCATTGAGGGTCATCCGGACGCCAAGGGTTGTGGACTCGACGTCGACAAAACCGTCGACCTTCCACTTTTCCCTCGTGATTTCCTTCACGGTCCCAAACGGTTCGAAGGTCCGCCGAACTGCTATTACAAGCACATCGAAAGAGACCCCAAAACGTTTGACACGCAGTTCCCTCCGGTTAGGGTCGACCAGCTGACACGTCTTCCCTTTCATTTGGAGACTCCCGACTTTCAAAGCTTCTCCTTGGTTTCCGGCGCATGCAGCTTAAGGGGTATTCACACGAGGGAGAAATCCCGGGGATTTCTCCTCGGCACGCGCATCCCACGACGAAAACGTCAGGCTTTGCGATGTGCAAAAGCCTCGCGTTTTCATCTCGTGATGCGCGCGTGCCGGGGAGAAATCCCCGGGATTTCTCCTCGTGTGAATACCGCTTGCAGCCAGATGTGGCTCATCTGCGAGAGCACGCCATGACGTTGCACTTTTTGCGCTGTTTGATTGGCCCTTCGGCTCACAACATCGGCCGCGCTCGGACCGAAGCTGAAACGAAATATAAGCAATAGGTCGCAACATTTTTCTTTTTCTGAAAACGGTTTTGTTTTGACATTTCCGTTTTACGGATTTCACAGCTTGGCGCTCCCAACGACCTATGGTAAACCGGGCAGTTGGGCGTTGCAGAGCTATAGCCCCTCCTTCGCGGGAATCATAAAAAGAAACCCAAGGTTCTTTGATTGGGATGTAAAATTTGTCGTAGCCAACTCAACATGAGGAAGGGTGTTCATAAGTACAAAAATCGAGAGTGTGCTTTTATTATGCAGTTTTCCGCCAGAAGTTTCGTCGAAAGTAAACCATCGTGTACTCTTACGCACGGCGTTGTATATTTTTTGTTACGAATAATATTGGAGAGTTTAAGGCATTTAAGCACTGAAAATATCGGGAAAAAATGTGTCTATATAACTCTTTTAGTGTCTATGTAACTCTTTGCAATAAGAAATATTTACAAAAGAAGACCACTATTTTTTACATACCTATTTTCTTGACCAGCGAAAGTACTCAATTCCGACCTATCGTTAATACTTGGTGATTATGATTTCCTACAGTCGTGAACAGCATAAGCTTCACCGATCACGATGGCCTCCGGGCTCATGGAGGTAGACACAGCAGCGACTTCGGGTCACTTGAGGTAACAGAAGATCCATCTGAAGAACCGACAGAAAGAAATACTGCGTACATCGTGACAACAGATCTCACACTGGAAACTACAGGAAACTCCGGTAAGAGTGTTTTATATCAAATCCTCGGTTCTCCTCTCACAAACTTCATTAGCACCTTTCGCTGGAATGTTATCCCAGTGCATGAACTTTTTTTCCAATCTAGGAAGAGTAACGTCGTTAGTCTCTTTTAAGGCTCCGTTATACTCCGACGTTGAGTACAGCGTACGGAGCGCAGCGCATAATGTGGGTCTTGGAGTTTTCGTAGACCTTTTCACCACCTCCGCTACGCCCTCCGGAACGAAGACGCCACTACTGCGCATGTGTGGTGCTAGCATTACCTGCAGAGTCTCGGAGCTCGTAGCGGGTTGCGCGGAAAACGTTGCGGCACAGCAGGAACTATCTACGAAAACTCCCTATTGGCCGGCGACCAGGAACTCGATATCCGCGACCAATCAGTAGAGTGCTTTCGTAGGTTGTTCAGCCTATCCCCAATCCGCTACGACGTCCGCTATAGACACTTTTGATTAAAAAAAATAAAGAGCAGCAGCAGCTCGGACATTTCACGCGCGGGGCATCGGTAGGAGCATTGAAAATGAGCAGGTGGTGGTCGACGGCAGTGTTGAGTCCACAACAAAGAAAAGCAGAAGCAACACGACGAAACTAATCGAAAAACAAAAAAACTTTCAGCCTTTCCACACTGGTGAAGATGGAAAGCCAGCGAAGCTGTACTATGGTGGGAATGAAGTAATGACCGGCCGCAAGTTGGCCAGCCAGAGTGGAAAGGCTCGAAAGGTTGTCGCCATCTATGAGCGACGGCGCCAACCAGACAGCCTTCAAGCAGGTTGTCTGGTTGCCACCACCGCTCATAGATGGCGGTAGCTGTCCAGAGTTTTGTGTCATTATTTGTTTGCTGGCAGACACGATTCTGGGGAAACTAAGACCGCCACCTGTGGCACGAAAAGGCAACTAGCACCCGACGCCATCTTGAAGGATACTGCGTCGCTCATGCCGCAGTCCGTGCACGTTTTAATGACGCACAGCTAATCACAATACGTTCGCGTTTCATGCTGTAAAATCAGATGGAGAGTGGTTTGGTTGCCCGAATTAGTGAAGAAACTGTATTTGTCTTGTTTTGCCGTGGTGTCCACTAAAAGTCAGCCACGATCAGGCTGGCGACTGCCTGTTCGACGTGGCGAGGCCTGTTAGGAGCAAAGATTCGCAAGTCAGCCTGCTACACTACAGATAGAGTAACTATTGTTATTCTATAAAAGTGTGCGGCTGTCGGTTTTGAATACGGCTTTATTCGTATAGAAAGTAGCATTCGTATATGTGGAAGATAGATAAAACTACAGCCTCGCATGCTTGTCTGACAAGTTTGAACGGCTGATTAATTACATCGTTCAGACTGCTAAGTACAATTCAAAGGAACGTTATCACAATATTTTTGTGGCTAATCCGTGTACCAATTGCTCTGCAAGGATTGGTCGTTTTAGCAACCACGTTCGACAAGGCCGGAAAAATTATTCGGCCGCGGATATGACTTATTAAACAATAAATTAAAATGATTACTTCGTGCAACATATTTCAAAGCAGGCATTTTATTTGTGTGTGCACGAATGTTACAATCTGTGGCAGAACTTAAAAACAGCCCAGTGAGAATTGCGATCCAATCAAATTTGGCGTTTGCATAACCAATCTTCACAGATGATGTGTTAGCGCCATCCAACCAAACGGAAAGGGACACTGCTTTCGCAAAACTGCTTCTAGACATTAAGCCTAACTGCTTCGTGTGCCGCCTGCAACCTGCTAGCGAGTTTGGCAGTGTTGTGAAAGGACCGGGAGAAAATCGACCGGTGGCGACACCTCACGTCAAATGATTACAGCGCACCCCAGGCAGTGTTGGAGGTAACGCGTTACTAGTAACGACGTTACTGGTAACGCGTTACATTTTTCGCTAACGCAGTAACGTACTCGTTAGTATTCTGAATGACTAACGAGTAAAGTATTTTCGTTACTTTTTTACGGTATCGGCTATCAAATTACGTTACTCGTTACTTTTGACCAAAACTGGTGAAATACATTAGGTATTTGGGAAAAGGTCACGACGCCTGATCTAACGTTTAGAATAGCAATCTTGTGCATAAAACTGGAGACGTTAGGGGAACTAAATTTAGGTCACTAAGCTCAATGGAGGATCTAGCTTCTCTGCTCGAGGGGCAACTACTTGCGCTCGAGCACGCAATGCCCAGGCAATGCCGTATCTTGCTGCTAAGACTTCTGAACCTTCGATTTCCTAAAACGGTGGGTTTTCCACTTATCAGTCCATCTATTCACCCATCCATCTCAAAATCCTGCACAAGCTTATCGCTGCACGGAACCAGCATCCGTCACAGTAAACTTTAAAAAAAAAAAAATCTTTCTGACCAAAAGAGACATCCGTTAAAAGGCGACCCTATCTCGCTTCTCGAAGGCTAAACAAACCTTCGGCTACCAGCTAATTCCGTTCGTCCTCCTTTTTTTTTTTTTTTCATAGTGTCACCACCTACAAGGCTTGAACGAACGACTGCGTTACAGCCCCTCCCTCCCCTCCCTCCTCTTCCCCCTCTGCTTTGTGCAGCAGTAGGTGGACAGCGGGGGGAGGGGGGGGGGGAGAGAGAGACATCCGTTTAAAACAGTGGACAACTAGTGGCGAAGCGATTTGCTCTTTCTCTAGTTACAAAAAAAAAAAAACACCCTTTGTGGAATTTTTTATTCTTGCTCTCGCCCTCGCTGTCTGAAAGTTCCTGACCCACTTTCGTACACAGAAGAATCTTTCGCTTGATTAGTCTTTACTTCCCTAAGGTCATAATAAAAAAATAAAAAAAGTTTTAAACCTGGAAAGAGAACTTACAAACACGAAACCTTTTTTTTTCGCAGAAAAACTAAGAGCTATTGCTGGTAAGAGGCAGCAAGTGATTATAACCAGTGTGCTGGTAACCGGTGTCCTGTTCCACATAGTGAAGTAAATCAGTCTCTGGTAATAGTATGAACCGGACTGTTACTAAAACCGGCGTAAAGATGAGGGGTGTTGGTTGGCTGGTTGTGTTCCAGCAGTCCCCGTTCGCATGCTGTAGTTTATAAAAGCCGATTGACTACCATCTCCGACTCATTCTGCGTGTGAGATGGACATGAATAACGAAACTCCGTCGCCATGGCCAGGACTGAAGGAAATATATCAACTAAAGGAGACGGAATTAGATAATTTATAGTTTCAATGCCTACTCTGCATGCCGAAAATTAAGCTGCTTCGCGCATCAAAGACGTCTAGTTCTAACTTGAAAAAGCACATCAAGGTGAGTACGTTTCTCGATTATAATTAGTTTTCTCTTCAGCTCGCTTTTCACAATGTTGACAGATCGCGGGTATTTTTTAGAACTTGCTGATGTTTCACTGCCCTCGTTGCTTTATGCCAGTGCTAGCGCTCCCAGAACTTCTTAATAAGTTCATTAACGCATTCCGCAAACATGTCGACCATGGTTATAATCTAATATATTAAGCAGCTGGGCTAATATTGAATAGTTTTCTCTTTCACGAGACCGAAGGCATGTTTGTAAGCGAACACATCTCTGCCAAACATATGTACTCGAACACAAAAGTAACGTAAAAGTAACGTAAAAGTAACGTTCGTTATTTTTGAAAAGTAACGGTAACGGTATATCGTTACGTTTGTAAAAAAGTAACGTAGCTCAATAACGCGTTAATTTTTACCAAACTAACGAGTAACGCTATTTCGTTACTTTGTTTCGGTAACGGGCACAACACTGACCCCACGTGACCTGTTGGGGGAAAACGGGGGGGGGGGGGAGTGGGGTCCATCGGCGACGACGCGGTCTGGACGGTGGCATAAGGCGGAGAGGGGAGTTTGATGGTCATCTTAGCCTTTCGCCCCTCCCTCCTTTTCCCCCTTCCTCCGTCGGGGAAGTGTGAGATTCCATTCGCCAGAGTTTACATGGAGGTTTCGACTCGGCTTGAGGATCTCAAACTATCCCCTTCAAACGCATCGGATTGGACTCGAATCGATGTGTTTGGCAAGCGAATCGAAGCGTTTACATGGGACGATTCGATACGCTAACTGGATTCGATTAGCTACTGTCGTATCCATGTATATGTAGCATAAGTCGCCTGCAAGCCCCCTCCCAACCCCCCTCCCCCCTTTTCCGAACGCCTTTGCGTGGTGTGGGGAAGACAAGGTTGGGGGCTGTGAACGATTAACTTCTATCGAGCCAGCATTGGCTAGGAGTTGGGGATGACCGTTTTCAGTGAGCGAGGGAAGACGATGTGAAGTCTTTAAAATGAGCAGCGAACGGCTGCGAGCGCGTGCTCTCGCAGCCGTTCGCAAATCGAACTGTCTATATGTAAATGAACAGAGTTTTACGAAAGACACCTTCTGCTCCTTGGTCCTTCCCGATTCCTGCTTCCTGATGAGGTCCTGCCTTGGCTCGGCTCGCTGCCGTACTTTAAGTCCCGGACAACCGCTCGATCCCGACAGCAGTCAGTGGACTTGCGAGCGCAGCGACTAGCAATCGGTGGGCCCATAGTCAGAGGATCACCGACAGTTGTGCACTGCGTGGTACATAAGCTCGCGACTGATCGGTAATACGCTCTAGAAGAACAGCACGATGCAACAGCAAGCATTTGAACTCGCGTAGCCACGGATACTCACTTATCCTTTATAACAAAGTGGCTGAGGAGCGCATTACCGAAACACATAAAGGAGTTTAAGGAGATAATTCACTCTAACTTTAAATAAATTAATGGTTCTACTCAGTCTCCTATTCTTATTACGAGCAAAAAAAAAATTTCTCCGCGCGTGAAAAAAAAAAAAAAAGATTGTCTTGCTTTTATGTTTAGACAGTCCCAATGCTAGTGCGCCTCAACGGGTGACTTGTCTCTTAGCTGTACATGAGAATTTTAGCCAGTGCAGTACAACCGGTAACCCGGGGTCTTTAACGTGCATTGTGCAGTAGGGATACACACACGCGTGCCGGTGGCGCGTGAAAAAGAAGCAGCAGTTGCATTTCACCCACGACTTCCTCATCACACCACGAAACTCGTACTGGGGCGACGTACACAAACCGAGAGCACCCTTAAAGATGGCGTCCGCTGTCCAGTGTACCCAGCAAAATCTAGCTTTTATTTTTTTCGTGTTTGTCAACCTTTTTGAAAGGGCTCTATATGTAGCGTAACGGAATCTCCATTTCAAGATTTTGTGGAACATTCGCAAGCCGCTAAAAATTACCGCGTTACGGTGGTTGAGCGCCCCCCCCCCCCCCCCCCCCCCCCCCGGGCGGGCTGCCCAACCATCAGCGCCTGAGGCTCGTTTTAAACAATTCATAGACACACACTCTCTTGCAATATTATGTTTTTTCGCAAAATCTTTTTTATCACGTTCCCTACACGTATTGAAAAGTAACATATAAAAAAGTTCCTCAAAAACAAAACATACGTCTCAACTGGCGTGCATGATCTTATCTGAACAGAGCCCATGGGTGTTGTCATTTATTCTTGAAAATTTCTCTCGATGGCTTAGGCGCTTGACTCATATCTGATTGGCTTGGACAGCTTGGCTGTCAGTTGTATTCAATTACAAGCATAATAGTCATTTACTTATAAAAGAAGCAAATATTAGCACTTTATTCAATAAAGAAATAATATTATATTAAGATAACGGCGTAAATAAATAATTGCAAAGAATAACTTCGCAAATCTTCGTTTTACGCGAGCCTTTAGGCCGGTTCGGACACTTGCGTTTGAGTGCGTTTGATTGCGTTGCGTCGAGAATCAAAAGCGAGTCACCGGCACATCTGTGCTTCGTATGAAGCGTGGAATCCAATTCAAGAAATCACCTTGGCACGCGGTATAAGCAGCAGGGATGTCCTGGTTTCTCGCAGCCGCAACGCAGTCAAACGCAACTGTCTGAACCAGGCTTTAGAGTCTGAAAGAGGCGCCAGCGTCGTTCCATTAGTTCTCGCAACGCTGTAATGTGTAGCGGGTTGCGAACGTTCTCTAAAACTTGAAATAGTGGTTCCGCTACAATACGTGTAGCGGAAATCATAGCAGATTGCGGATAGCGAAGCGGGAGTGGTTGAACGATCTACTAAAACACTAATATCTGTGTTCGCTGCTGTACGCCGCGTTTGCTACGCTCGACGTCGGAGTGTAACAGAGCCTTCAGTGCGCGCTTGCAGGGACCACAGACAGTAGCCATCGCTGTCAGCTTTCGTTCTATCACTATGGTCAGTAACATCGTAAGAAACGCCACGCGTGGCGAGTTCCGCGGATTCTATAATTGATCCGCATTCAATGACACTGCTGCATTAGCCGACCAAAGCGCCCAAGAACGAATCGCGTACGAAGATGGCTGAACATCGCAAGCCACGCCATGTGTTTCTTTAGATGTCTTCCATGACTTCCCTGAATGAAGCAGTGGTTCATTCAAAGAACTCATTAAGGCATTGGGTGATGGTATATGGGTATTATTGGAAGAAGAAAAAATGAGAGAGAAATGCACGTGAGGCAGCACGTGAGAGGAGTGCAGAAGACGGAGCAGCGGGTGACAGGCAGCCATAACTGGGCGCTTGGGACCCGCACAGGCAACAAGGGCGCGGACTCATCCTATGCATCCTAAAGAAAGTGAGGGGAGAGGAGGGGGGAGAAGAGAGGACGTCGGAACGCCGAGCTCTCGTTCGAATGATTAACGGGTAGACCTAAAGCGAGCTGCCTCGCTGCCTCCACTGCACTTGTCGAACGCCCTAGAACTGGAACGCCGGCGTCAGGCGTTTAGCTATCGCGTTCGAACGCGTTCCACGAGTGCTGTGGAGCCTACTTCATCTCACCTTAGCGAAGACTTAGCTGCGAAGGCCGTGCAAGTGAGAGCGGCTAGCCTTGACTGCCTTGACGGGAGCACTGCATGGGGTCGCTGCACGAGCGCTCGTGCAGCCTCCGATGCTTCATCCAAACATAGCCTCCTATATACTGACAAAGCCTGGCAGATCGCCATGAGAAGCGGCCGCCGAAATGGGAAAGGTGGAGCGGGAGACAACGGATGAGAGGAGAGTCGCGTGACTGGCGCCCCGATGGCGGCGAGACGCCGAAAGACACTGCTCCCGAGCGAGCAAGTGTGTTTGGGGTCCTCGCCGCTGCAAAAGCTGTGCGCTGACGTCAGGTTGCTTGATAAATGGCTTTCTGATGCTCTCTCCTATCAGATCCTCGCGCTTTCAATTTGCGATTGGGCACTCTACAGACTCTTTCGTCGAACTGCAAGGCTTTGTGAGTATAGCGAAGGCAATGATCCAAAGCAACTAGCTCGCACTCTTAGCATGCTGGGCTAACAATAGTCCATGCTACGGTGAGACGAAGTATAGCTTTAGGTCTACCCACTAATCATTGAACCAGAGCTCGGCGTTCTGACGTTCCCTCGCTTCTCCTCCTTTCCCTCAGTTTATCGGCGCATAGGCTCGCAGAAGACGGCTTCCCGGAGTAGTCGTCGGCGCGCTGCGGAATATCTTGTTCGGTCAAGGACCGAGAGGAAACCAGAAAGGCCCGCACCCCGACGTCCCACTTCTCTGATTTACTCATCACCGCTTCGCTCGGATACAACCTCAGGGTTGTATCCGGGCGAAGCGGTGTCCTTTCGTAAATATTCCGGTTGCTAGTTTAATATTTATTTTCAGTAACTTTTGTTTTCTTAAATACGATTGGCCGACCTTTTTCCACATCTCGTTTCTGTTTTCATGACATCTTTCTTTATCGTTTTCTGCCTTGTCGTTACATATTGAAAGCTGGGGCTTTCTCAGAAGACTTTGAGTGCGTACTATCACCATGCACTTGGAACATCAATCATTAGTCTTCAATGTATGCAGTTTGTCCAATGAGAAGGGCTATCTATGTCATCCTCCCATGACTACGCGGCCTCAGTGGCGAATGAGGCCGAAGACATTTTACGACTGAGGCAGTGTGTCCCCCACGACCGGATACTGCTCACCCTTCCAATTCGCTTAACTGATTGAAGCAAGAACTGCTGTGATCAGGTAATGACTGATGTGCCAAAGTCATCTTGGGGCAGTGACATGCATCCGGGAAAAGAGCTACCGTATTTTCTAATATATAAGCAGAGCTTTTTTTTGTTGTTGTTTCAATAATTTTCGTTTTACACATCGGTGCGACCTTATGTTGTTTTTTTTTTTTTCGCTATAAGTATTTAACTGCGGAGATTTGCCACGGGGGCCATATCTCTCGTTTGGTTCGTTGGCGAGAATATTGAAAATTGTTCTCGCTAGCGCATATATCGCGATTAGTACACACACTCTGGTTTTTCAATGCAGTTTCTCCGCGTCGACCGCACTAACATATAGGTGCGACTTATAGAAAGGTGTGACTTACAGACCGGAAAATACGGTACCTATTCACAAAGAGAACGTAAAAGTTTCATCACTAATTAACGATGTTATTTTATTTCTCCGAAATGCATGTTTAGATGATGAGATGACGAAGACTACGAGTATGAAGACCCGATCACGTTTGGCCCCGGCAGCTCTGGTAAAAAAATTCAACCTTTAAGATCGAATTTAGTTCTCGGGTTTAAATATCTGGAGCGTCTACGGTCCCCGCAAAGGACTTGGGAGAGCTAAAGTCCCTAGACAAGAGCTTCCTACAAGTAGCGACATTCTTTGAAGCGCCGACTGCGTGACGGTGCGGGTTTTAGGAAGCGAATGGCGGCGCACAGCAGAGGTTTGAACTGAATGCCGCCATTTTGTTCCAGCGGAATGTGCTTTGTCATTTGTATTGGTTGTCGTTACTTGTAAATGAAGTATCAAGGGACTTTAGGGAGAGCCAGTCGATGCAATATACGAAGGAAACTCGACCAATGACGGAACTGAAAATAGGTGTAGACCTCCAAAATTCGTCTGCGCTGCGGCACTGAGCGCGACGTTGCACTATGCTGAGTGCCACAGCGCAAACGGTATTATTAGGTCAGAACACATTTTCAGCCTCATCATTGGCTGGGCTCCCTCCATATGGACGGCAGCGATTGGCTGTCCTAAGTACTTCGGAAAACATCGACGCTTCGGATTTCCTGAAGCGCACCCCTAGTGACGGAGTTGTCGGACTTGATATGCACTAATCCAGTCCAGCCCACAGTGTCTGTGTATGGGGAAGATTTACGCAAACAACAAATCAAACAAATTATTTAAGTTGCAAAAGAAAACTTTTCGGTTTGTTGAACACCTTCGGAGATTTAACACTCGGTGCGTTGTTTTGTGTTTTGTTTTTTGTCAAAGCACGATATATTAATTATTTGCACAAATCGTCATTTCTAAATATATATATCATTCCATTAAAAAAAATTGGCATAACTCTTACGAGCGCCTAGGAACGATCATCAAGAAGCAAGACTTGTGAGGATAACAAGTCGCGCCCTGCATTTATTGAACTCTCACTCGCCATACAGTCTAATATCCGCTCACTAAATAAAAACGGTGTGGCTATGGTGTGGATCAACTTGCATATCTCGTGCAGGTTATAGTAAGCGGACCCCTCTTATAGCCGAATGGCACAAGCCAACATTTTATTGAGTGTCATCCGGAAAAACTATTGAGCAATATATTTCTATATACTTCATAATCCGCAGTGTTCGTGTCTATTACATCTGTATTTCTGATGTTTTGTTTTTATTCTTCACAGTGTTTCGTTGTGCTTCTTTTTCGAGTGCTGCAATTAGGCTACTAAGATCTTGTCTCCTTTTTTTCCCTCTAGTTGCTGAATTTTGTTCGTGCCAAAAATTCGCCGTAACCTCGAACAAGCTACATCCCCAGTAAAACAAACTAGCTTATACTACCTTTGGTCAGAATCCAAACTAGAATTCGCCTCTTCCTTATGGTCACCCGTGGCAGTCCTTACCTAACTAACAACCTGGAATCGCGTTCAAAAGCAGAGCCCTCCGTTTTATTCATTCCGGCTATGCCCCTTACGCAAGCCTATCAGGATCTCGCCAAATAAGCTAACCTTCATCGGACTCTTTCTCACCGCCGCAGGGTGTCTCGTCTATATCGT
This sequence comes from Ixodes ricinus, assembly GCA_037355805.1. Lineage (NCBI taxonomy): Eukaryota > Metazoa > Arthropoda > Arachnida > Ixodida > Ixodidae > Ixodes > Ixodes ricinus. The sequence continues at coordinate 4,863 of JAZHYW010057036.1, read as the reverse complement.
CATTTTTACATCGGATCTATTTATTACAACAGTCTAATCTCGATACAGATGTATATAGCTATCGCATCCATATACATGTATTTTCCACTCAGCTGGACCATTCTTCTAGACTCCGTCAATTTCGTTGTCAACCGTACACACTAAATGTCGTCTTTCGCCATTGGCCATTGACGACTGTGAATTCACTGCCTGATCGTAATTGTTTCCTCATTGACACTTAAATATTTTCTGGCAATAGCAAGCTCAGTTTTTTCGAACCTAAACAGATTGCAGCGTGTTTGGGCCGATAAATAGTTGTGTTATTTGTTTGTTTTTTGAAGTGTTCACTCCCTTGCATAATGCCTCCTGGGCCTCAAGGAATAATAAATGATGAGGATGATAAGCAGTAGCTGTACATACCATAATTTCATTGTTAGTGTCGCAGCTATCGAAGCTCTCACGACGGCCTGACCCTGGATACCCACTGGAGTCTACCACGGAGCATGTGCCGGATGCCCCAGGCTTTCGGCGCTGTGCAATGTCGAACCGAGTAAGGCTTCTGCGACAGTGGAGTGACAGGCACGCGAATGTGTTCCGGTATTTCTTTGAGCCACCAGAATGAAAGAATGCGATATATTTTCCTACTCCGGTTGCAATGGCAACGAAAATAATTTCGAAACACCGGAGCAGTGTAAAGAACGATGCCAAGGTAAGAATGTTTTATTTATTCTCGAAGAAAAAAACGCATATTTCACTACTTGTAAAGGCATTAAACTGTCAGGAAACTATATATATATATATATATAGATATATATATTCACTGAGAGCTTAAGATACGAAAGTATTATGTTATCCGGTTCCTGCTTCGTTCTTCCACATTCGCCGCTCTCGTCTAGATTGCAGAGCGATAATAAGAAGGACCCCCAACGCCCTGTGTTTCTTAACATCTCAATGACCACGGTATATTTATGATTTCAGCACAACAGTCACAGCAGCCGACTAGAATTACAATATTTGTTTTGTTGTTTATATGCCACGACACAGATTCAATCGGATAGAAAAATAACTCAAATGAAGCGTTCAATTTATTAATTCGTAAACGTTTCATGTGTTTATTTAATATTTTAGAATACTATCAGTCCCTCGTGATACTATCGTAGGAAGGGCCTAAGACAACCCGTGGCAGTGTAGAACGAGAGAAAAAAAAAGCGTGTTGAAATGAGACATCGCATGTAAAAATAATAACGAGACATTCGCACGAAGCAAAACGTTACGACAACGCGAGTGTGGCTGACCGACAACAAGAAACTACTTACAAAAGATAGACGAAAATAATGCCCGTTATTAAAGGGGTACTCCGGCGATATTTTTAGCTCCCCAACTAACTTCTTTTATTTTATCTCCGGCCATCACCTTTTCCGGTATGCTATTTATTATCGCGAAATTCATAATAGTTATTGTTAAATCGGCAAATGAAAATTATGCAAAAACCAACATTCAAATATACCGCACTTTTCAGTGCCGCGACGTCAGTGGCAGGCAGGCTTGCCAGTCCTGGAAGTTACCAAGAAATAGACTATGCCAAGCATTTGTTCCGTGCTGGTGCCCGCGTACTGGAGCGAGCTTCTAAAATATTCATCTGACAGATTTGAAACTGCTTGGAATCAGTTGAGAACAAATTCTACGGTCCGAAGAGTGAACCCCTACCTTACACTGGCGTTACTTTTTCGTTGTTGCCAGTAGAGACTTTAGTTTGGAAAACACGATGAGGATCAAAATTGTAAATTCAATAACTTCGCGACCAAAACAATATAGACTTAGCATTTTGGGATGCTATTTCAGCGATGGTTGTTAGTGTGTTTTGCAAATTTTCAGGCAGATCTAGGAACATGAAGATATCGCCGGAGTACTCCTTTAACAAACATCCCCCTCCTTAAAAACACATACTGGTTAACAAAATCTATGCGCCACAAAGGTGGTAGCACATGCGCATAAGCGAATATGTATTGACCATATAAAACTGATTCATAACGCGACAAAAGAAAAATGCACGACAAAAACGGGATACGGGCCGTTCGTCGAAAGGCGATTCGTACCGAAGGCAACTCGTAGCAGGAGCAATTCGTCGCATACGGCGATCCGTCATAGGGCGATTCGTCGCTGGGACAACTTGTCGAAAAACTGGAGTTATTGTTCTGAAGATCTGTTGCCCGCGTACTAGTTCGTCCTTCTAGTGCTTTAGTCGCTTTGTTATCCAGCTTCTGCGTAGTGTCCTGTTTAGAAAGTGATCTTAGTTAACCTTGGAAGCATAGAACATAAAACTTTCCGGTCTCCTCCGTAAACCACCTCCAAGTTTTCTCAGCGGATGCGCGACACATACAGAGGCTGCACATGTCGATACGGAAAGAATGTAGCTCATCCATGTGCGCGACACAGTCATAGACCGCGCATGCGCGACACAAACGCTGAAGACGCATGCGCGACATGATGGCATATGCGCGACACGGAAAAATGTAACTCGTGCACGTGTGCGACACAGACACATACTGCGCATGCGTGATCCGGAAAGAATGTTGGCTCGTCACGTTCGCGACACAGACACAGACTGTGCATGCACGACAGTAGACACTGAATGCGCATGTGCGACACAGACTGGACATGCGCAACTCAGATGATGCTGCAGACACGGAAAGGAGTAACTCATCCAAGTGCGCGTCACACAGACAGACTGCGCATGCGCAGACACCGACACAAACTGCGCGTGCGCGACACGGATACAATGTAGCTCTTCCACATGCTCGACACCGACACGCCGCGACATGCATGATCGAAACATTTGCCGTCTATTTTTCTATCAGTGACAGAGAGGTGCCAAGATTGTGGTGGACAAGACGTAATTAGTCAATGTCTATTAAAAATTAGTCAAGTCTAATTTTTTGTGTGGAGAAAAAAAATAATTATATCAAGGAAGGGGTCGTTGGTAATTGTACTCATTTGGAAGAACTATGCTCGATAAACACCAGAAATGCTACAAAAATTAGAAATATCTGCTTTCGACGAGATTGTCATGGTGACGAACTGCCCTATGACGAATTGCCCTATGTGACGAATAGCCCTGCTACCAGTTGACGTGTGACGAATTGTCATTCGACGAACGGTCCTACAGCCGACAAAAACAACCCGTCATTCATAAGGCGACAAATAAGAACAAAGCGATTTAAGTTATTGGCAGGTGACGAATTGTTCTGAAAGAGAATTCCAACCGCTGATAGTTAAGAGAACAAAATGACTATGTGAAACAATCCTTGAACACCTGGGCTGGTGAAAAGTAAGACTATGCTTCTTTCGAGTAATTCTAGAAACGTCACGAATCAGATACGTTGTTTTATCAATATGCACTAAGTTATTTATAACCATGAATAAAATTTTCAACTCTTTTTTCTTTTTCGCTTAGTCTTGAGTAGTGGTAAGTTTGATTTTTGGTAGAGTGACGTCGGAGAATCCAGTCGACGATATTTGGAAAAAATAAAACGCAAAGCGAGCCGCTGTACTCTGTTTCAATTTTAGCGCATCTTTAGCAGTATGGGAATCCCAAATTTCGCATGCATGTTCCATTAGTGGCCGAATTAGTGTTTTATACGCCAAGAGTTTCGTATTAACTCAACTTCAGTCCCAAACTGCGCCTAAAGTAACACAATTTAGAATTCGCTTTGTTTTTTTACAATATTATTATGCGTTCCCCAACGTAGATCATGCGAGGTGGTTACTCTCAGATATTTATAATTGCTAACCCTTGCTATCGGGCGCCCGTCAATACTCTAATCGAATCCGGAGAAAAGCTCACAGGAGAAAAGCTCACCGGAGAAAAGCTCACCCAGTTTTGTGCGAATCTGGAGGAAAGCTCACCAGTTCTTTTGAGACACAGAGGAAAGCTCACCTGAAATTAAATTATTATGTAAGGTATTTAGGCGCCTCTCACGCAGGCGGGTACACCGTGCAACAGAGTTGGCGCGAAGCCAACTTTTCGCATTTTAATTAGAGAAGGGGTTGATCAGCGTTAAAGCTTTTATCGCATAGGTTTCGCCCCGAATCAGCAATTACCACCGCACGTGTAGTTTTAATGGCAACCACTAAAATGTAAGAAGAAAAAAGAGCCCATCGTATGTTTACGTTGACAGTGTTACGTAGTGTACACACTTAACGTCAGATCGTTCTGCTGTGGGGAAAGTGAAAAAAAAATGTAAAAGAAAGTCAAATTTTTTTAAAATATCAGTCAGAATTTTTTTAATTTAAATCAGACTAACATTACTGTAGCTAGAAAATATTGAATATTTATCACTATATGCATTTGCTAAACACGGCAGGTTGTTTGATTAATTCTTCCGACCAGTGAAAACAATGCGGAAAACAAATTACTGCCCTTTTAACAACTTTTTTTTTCGTGAAAACCCCGCCATACTAGAACAAAAACAGTTAAGTTTTTTGTTAGCGAAAAGGCTGTATTGGCTTTTCTTTTCGCGATCTGATTTTCTTTGCAACATGACGTTACTTTCCCAGTTTTCGTTTCTATCTTTTGCGTTCTGATTTGATTGCAAAAAGATGCGACGTAGCGGACGAAATAAGTCGGAGGTAGAAATAAAGCTCAATGCCATCGGAATTGCTGTGAAGACCACTGATCTTTTACTCGTGTTCCGTCCGATATACCCTTGCCTCTCCTGCACTCGTCGAACCCGTTCGAATGCGAAGCCAAACGCCGGACTCCGGCGTTTCGCGTTCTAAAGCGTTCATACAAGTGCAGTGGAGACAAGGGCTGCTAGCTTTAGCTCTACCCATTAATCATTCCAACCAGAGCTCGCAGTTCTGGCGTCCCCTCGCGCTATCGTC